>SRMA01025749.1:0-61107 GCA_007224835.1 Danionella cerebrum
GAAGGGAGGAAGATGTGAATATTGTAGAGCAGGAAGTGGAAAAGATTAGAAAGGATGAGGTGAGGAAGGCCCTGGGGAGAATGAAGAGCGGAAAGGCTGTTGGTCCAGATGACATACCAGTGGAGGTGTGGAAGTGTCTAGGAGAGACAGCAGTGGAGTTCCTGTCCAGGTTATTCAACAGGATTTTAGAGAGTGAGAAGATGCCTGAGGAATGGAGGAGAAGTGTCCTAGTAACAATCTTTAAGAACAAGGGTGATGTGCAGAGTTGTAACAACTACAGAGGCATAAAGTTGATGAGCCACACAATGAAACTTTGGGAAAGAGTAGTGGAAGCCAGGCTAAGAAGAGAAGTGGATATTTGTGAACAGCAGTATGGCTTCATGCCCAGGAAGAGCACTACTGATGCAATTTTTGCTCTGAGAATGTTAATGGAGAAGTACAGAGATGGTCAGAAGGAGCTGCACTGCGTCTTTGTGGATTTAGAAAAAGCGTATGACAGGGCGCCGAGAGAGGAGCTATGGTCCTGTATGAGGAGGTCAGGAGTGGCAGAGAAGTACGTCAGAATAGTTCAGGATATGTATGAGAGAAGTAAGACAGCAGTGAGATGTGCTGTAGGTCAGACAAAGGAGTTCAAAGTGGAGGTGGGGCTACATCAAGGATCAGCTTTGAGTCCCTTTTTATTTGCTATGGTGATGGACAGGTTTACAGATGAGGTCAGACAGGAATCTCCGTGGCCAATGATGTTTGCAGATGACATTGTGATTTGTAGTGAGAGCAGAGAGCAGGTGGAGGAAAACCTGGAAAGTTGGAGGTCAGCTCTAGAAAGAAGAGGAATGAAAGTCAGTCGCAGCAAGACAGAATACATGTGTTTGAACGAGAGAGAGGGAAATAGAACAGTGAGGTTACAGGGGGCTGAGGTCAAGAAGGTGCAGGAGTTTAGGTATTTGGGGTCAACAGTCCAGTGTGACGGGGAGTGTGGAAAAGAGGTGAAGAGACGAGTGCAGGCAGGTTGAGAGTTTCAGCGAGAGTCAAAGGAAAGGTGTACAGAACAGTAGTGAGACCAGCGATGATGTATGGGTTGGAGACTGTGGCAGTAAAGAAGAGACAAGAGGCAGAGATGGAAGTAGCAGAGATGAGGATGTTGAGGTTCAGTTTAGGAGTGACGAGGATGGACAAGATTAGAAACGAGCACATCAGAGGGACAGCTCAGGTTGGTTGTTTTGGAGACAAAGTCAGAGAGGCCAGGTTGAGATGGTTTGGACATGTGCAGAGGAGGGATAGTGGTTATATTGGTAGAAGGATGTTGGAGATGGAGATGCCAGGCAAGAGGTCAAGAGGAAGACCAAAGACAAGATATATGGATGTGCTGAAAGAGGACATGAAGGTAGTTGGTGCAAGGATAGGATACTGAAAGAGGATACTGAGGACAGAGTTAGGTGGAAAAGGATGATTCGCTGTGGCGACCCCTAAACTGGGAACAGCCGAAAGGAAAAGGTTAATTTTCCAAATTTTCTTTTATTTTAAAATGATTATTCAGTGTATTTGTATTTACAAAATGGCACAGCGCTCATTGTTCTCCTAAAACAATACAGTGTTTCCAAAAAATCTTTATGATCCTTTTGCTTTTGATCTATTGCTGAGGTGCTCCACAGTAGAGCATGACACGGGAGTCCCATCCCACTCCCAGAGAAAAAAATCCCATCCCATCCCAATCCTGGACCAGAGTAAAAAAAAATAAATCCTGTCCTGTCCCACTCCCTTAGAACTGACCCCTGCTCCCATCCCACTCTCACTCAAAATTACTCCCACTCCCATCCAACTCCTGCCAGCTCACAAATACCTGTAGTGTTTTGACATGGATTCCAGTTTAGAAAAACAGGACACTGGTCACACAAAGACATTGGTCACATTAACCATTTTAGTTAACCAAACGCTAAGAAAATTGTCTTTGTGTAATTGTTTTTTAGCCATTTTTCTTTTCATACGAAATAAAACTTTTAAAATCTGGCAAATATTTGTTATTTGTACGTTATAAATACTCAGAACAGTGTGTAATAATAACTTTTAAAAAAACAACAACTATAAATGTACAGCAACAAGATTTTTGAGATCTTCACAGAAGTGAACCTCAACCTTATTGTGCATCAACTCATAACCTTTTGTCTGAATATGTATATTTTACAGGTTGTTTTATTTACAAAGGTCTGAGTTATTTTTTTTCAGCTGTGTTCTTCTGAGTTCCTGTCCAGCTGAAGACAGGGGCCAACCTTGCCACAGGAGATTTCCCTTCATCAGAAAAATCTCTATAAATATAAATATGTTTGACAGTGACACGCCCCCTGCTGTTGCTGTTTGTGTTCCACAAAACTCACAGGGGCTCTTGATGGTGGTATAAACATCTTACTTTACTATTTACAAGTGTTTTTGGTACTGAAATCAAACAGTTAAGTTTGCCAAAAATGGCGGAAGAATGCGAGGAAATAAGGAACCAAAGACGCACTTGCGCGAATACGGAAGAATCACGGACATAGAACACGGTAAAAAAAACAGTACAATCTAACATTAATAAACCTATCCGCTAAAGCGATCACAGGAAATCAATCAATAATCTGTCACTGGTCTCCTGCGCTCCAGGTGAAAGGTCTGTTTCTCTTTGTTGTTTGATGCCGGCGACAGCTTCGGTGTTAAAGGGTTCACTTCCCAATCACAGGATAAATAACAAAAGTTTATCCCATCCCACAGGAATCCCAGGGGAATCACGAGACCTGCCGGAAAATCCCGACAAATGTCATCCTCTACTCCACAGTTTCTAATAAATCTGAGTACATTAAATGCTAGATGTCAATCGACGTAACATAGAGGAAAACACACTGTGGGATTGCGAAATGCCATTCAACTCTTGAACGCTAACTCAACTCATTGTGAGCGTTAGCATACACGCGGCTATCATGGAGTGTGAGCTCTAGGCAAGTGGAAACACATTTATTATTTCATGTAAGTTGTGCATAAAGCTAAAAACGTTAAGCTCGTGTCGAAGGTTCTATCGAGAGCAACAAACAGAAAGTTCAGTAAAGCTGTTGCAGATTCCCAGATTTGGTTTCTCTGCTAAACAGCTCGAGGTCCAAACACTCGTAATAGACATATGATAATTCTACTAGTCGGTGTAACAAAGTGTACAAAATAAAAAGCAGCTGAGAGAGGATTGCTCTCCGAACCTAAAATATGTTTTCCCCAGAAAATGGTTCATAATGTCACTCTCAAATGGTCCATTATTTCAAAAATCACTGTACTACGAAACTCATTTTGATACAATTATTAATTAAAACTCAATAGCTTCCATATAAAACCACTGTATTACCACCTAATAAAGGTCACTCACCACCATTCTAAACGTTAACCTACTATAAAACCAATTTTGTCACAATTTTGTATTTTTGATTACTTTTCTTAGTTTTACAAAAAAAATGGTTAGTTTAATACACAATAGTTAATAAAACATATGTTATAATTCTGAACACTTGGTTGATATAACCAATAAATGTTGCTCCATAAAAGTTATTGTTTTCGGTTATTTATTCCAAAATGTTTTATGTCGTTTTTTTTTTTTTACTACAGTTTCTGCTTTAAATAAAATAATTAGTATTTAGAAATTATACCTTTTGTGAGTTTTTATTGACCAGAACGCATTGTGTAAAGTAAAAAACATTGCTCAACTAATTAGTCTTTAGTGTAAGTAACTTTTTGAAAGAGTAACTGTAACTAGTTTCTTTTTTTCAGTAACTAGCACAACACTGGACTGTGGTAGCAGGCAGTGCTAATGCTTGTTTAAGGTAGGCTACAGACAGTTTATAATGTATGTATTATATAATTTATAAAGTAAAGCCCCAAGGCAAAATGCGGTTGACATTGATTAGCGTTAGCGGATGCTTTTGCTAGCAAACTTTCCTGTAGCTCAGTCAGCGCTCAAAACTCCAAGACAACAGTGTGTGGAACAATGCATACATTTAATTAAGGAAATGTTTTTTATGAGAATTTATTTGTTGTTTTTTTTTTTTTCAACTGGAGAAAAGAGAAGAAAGCTCCCCTGCCAAACCTCATCTGCTACAAACCACAGAAACAATCAAGAGGTTCTACTGAGGAAACGGTGGTGCATTTTTCACCTGGTCTTTGCAGTTACAACACATCTAATTACTCAATATCTGTTAATTACTCGGATTGTTCTGTTTCTAGACATTTTAACAAACTGAAGCCTGTTTCAACCTTAAGAAACCCTAATCCAGATCATTTCCATCCATGCTCCCATGATCTAATGTAGCCAGTGTTGACAATTAAATGCACAAAATAACCTGTCGGCACGCCAGTCATCTTCTGAAACCTAAGATCAAGGACATGTTGCAATATTTGAGAAAGCTCAAAGGTAATAAGAGGTAGGTTTGATGTTAAGAGAACTGTCTGAGGGGGTTAACTTTGTCAGAAAGCTCTTTGAAGTTATCCAAGAATGCTGCAATTTGCTGGTAATTTACATTACAGTCACCAACACATGAGACAGCGTTTAAATGCTACAGCCTCGCCTTTACTTGTCCTTATCATTCATTTTACAAAGTTTACTCTCCCGAATAATCTGTCTGATATGTTTCTCATTATATTCTACAAAAGAATTCCAAAGACATGCCAATTTGATCTTTTCCAAAGCAGAAAATATATTTTTAAAGTTGCCGCGCAACAGAGCATTTCTGTTTTTATTTTATTTTATTTTTTTTTGGTTTTTTTTTAAATGACTAGTTCAACTTCTTTTTTTTTGGTATAAAGAACACACTTTTTAGGCCTTTGATTGGCCAAAAAATACTTTAAAGTGAGAATCATACTGCCACCTATTGGACTGGCATGCTATTTACAGAATCACATGAGGTGCTTTTGCATAATTAAATAAGAAAAAGCACTGATCTTAACAAGAGCACTCACAGGACATAAATAATCCAATACAGTGAACCCTCGTTTATAGCGGTAGATGGGTTCCAGAACTGGCCGCGATAGCTGAAAATCTGCAAAGTAGCGACACCATATTTACACTATTTATTTAACAGGTATTCAGTATTCAGACTTTTGATCAAAACACCAATCACCGGCGAGATTACTGCATCTGTTTAGAGTTTCATGTTCAGTTTAATTTTACTAGTACTATATATATTTTTTTTCCACTCTCACTAACATTTTAATCATGATTTTTGATATTTAACATTTCCGTGGCAAAATGTGGATTTTTTCAAAATCATCGCTAAGAAAGACATTTCCTTGTCATGACAAGATTATGCAAAGCAACTAGACCTGAGGTAGTTATTCTGCATCAAGAAGGTCTCTCGCAGACCAAGATTTGCAGAAGTACAAAAAAAAACAGGCAACGTTGAAGATCGTAGAAGCAGCGTTGAGAAAAGATGTCAAACAGTGCCATCAGTTCAGAACTAGCAGTGCAAATTCAATGTATGTAAGTGAATATATATATATATATATATATATATATATATATATATATATATATATATATATATATATATATATATATATATATATATATATACTTCAAAGTCTAATTCTATCTATCCATTCATATCTTTTTCATATAAGCATTTTGACTAACATCATAGGCTAGTACCTTAGCGTTCGAGTTAGTTCCTGGCACTGGGAGTTATTTTACATCATGCATTGATGGATGAGCTAAGATGAAGACATAACGGCCATTAACAGCTTCTATTCCCAGCTCCCTACAGATGCACAGATGGGGAAAGGCTCTAGTATTTCCCAAGTGAAGTTCGATATTTGAGGAAAAAGCTCCATGAAGAAGCTCCTGAGAGCTGCATAAATAACTTTTGTCTGGATCTGGCAGTCTGAATGTCTGGAGAGAGGGGGGGTCTGGAGAACCTTGTCTGAATTGGATTGGTTGCAGTGATTTGTGGGATCCCTGGATTGTCACACTGCTCCATAGTTAAAGGTCACGGTCCGGTGACTCTGACAGTCCATCTAGCAGAACACAGGCTGCCGAGACCCTTGAGGAGGACAGTCGGTACAGGTGAAGCAGGCCAGCTCCTCACTTGTCCTCTTTTGCCCTCAAATGACATTCTGCCTGGCTTTTCACTGGAAACTCTTTCAATAAACCCTTTCTGACTAAGTAGACTTGTCCTTTTAAGGTCAATGTAATTTGAATGCACGATCTGACCTTCCCTGCAGCCGGTGGGGGATTGTATTCAGGCCAGATACATGGACTTGCTTCAACATCAATGTGATGAATACTTGAGTATCCCAAGTGAACATCTGAGGATTTTCCTCCTCACAGATCGTCTCCTTTGTCTCAAGACCAAAGGGATCAAATAAAGGAAGGAAAGTCAAAACATACAGTTTGATCACAGCTTAATGTAAATGCGTAGCATCATTTAGTATTAATGCACACATTTATATAGTTAGGTAGTGTTATGTCCTTATCTATGTCTTTGTTTTGGTTCCCATTCTCATGGGGCGGTGATGTGAAAGGTGAAATTCTTCCTACACGGTTCCTCAGCTGAGAGGAACTTTGACCTCCGATATCTGGTCACGTGATTTGTCTAGAGCCACCGTATTGGCGAGGTCAGGTCTGTGAGCATTTTTGATCACTCAATATGAAGCAAATGTACATTTTAAGGACTGCAGTATGGCTATAAAGTAAATTAGGGAGTGTCCTGTTATAGTTTGCTCTCGGTTTATAGTGAATTGTTTATTTTTGAATGTTTTGTGGACAAGCTCATAATGAACGAAACCCCATCGAGAGGAAATTCTGCTTTCACTAGTGTGACTAACCCATTAGTGTGTGTGCATTCTGATTTCCTCCAACTGCTGTCGCTTGATTAGAACCCACCCGATACACACTGGATTTTAATAAAGCGCTCTTCTTAAACCCCTCCCACTTTCCCTTCCCTGTCAGACTGTTCGAACCAAAACCCTATCGCAGCATCCTTACCAGATCGATCTTTTCATTTCAGTCCAAGTCTTGTCCTATCTGGTCTTGACCCCCTTGACTAAGAAAGACTTGAACAATGATGAAAAATATAATTAAGTCATTTAAACTGAAGCTTTTTTAAGATCTAAGTTAGTATGTCTGACGCATGATTGGCTTTTTCAAATCAAATCTGCATTCAAGGTTACTGGGAAGTTTCTGACGAACCACAGGAAAGCTATCTATTATTGCTTTATGTTTTTGTTTGGTTCAAGTGATGTGAAGTGGCTTTAGACTTGACTGGTAAAGTATTGAATTTACTGTCCCTTCTCTGGTAATTAACTCCATTTCTGGAGAGGGGATTGTCGGGAACTGGGAGGCTCTCTCTAGCCCTGCTAGCTTCCATCTGCTAGCTAACTGGTGCCCGGCTACTTCCGAGCGTTTACTCCTGAAGACTGGTGCTTGCTGTTACTGAAGACCATCCTTGAGTGAATATTCTGAGTATCTTGCAATTTGGTCCTCTGTGTCAAACAACCAACTAACTGGTGGGGAAGTATGCACTGACACACACTAATGTCTAAATAACCAGTGTTGTTTTTGGCAGTAATCTACGTTTTAATCTTTTGAGGAAAAAATTTTTTTTTTCACAATTTTGTTGTTTAAAATGTAATAGTTTTAAATCTATTGTTTTAGTCTAGATTTAGTCACCAACACATTAAAGGTTTTAGTCAACGTATTTGTATATTTATATGATTAAAATTTGTCTTTTAATAAGTTCATTTAAGTCTTTAAATATTAAAAATTGGATATTTAAACATGAATTAATGCTCCATTTCACATTGTGAAATTATCAATAGGCTTTTCATCAAAAAATACAATGAAACAAATGTGGTTTTATTTCATTTTATTACCTAAAGCTCAATAAACATATGTATGCCAAAAATAAGAGCAATGGAAGAAGAACATGTCCAGAGAAACGAAATTAAATCCGTTCCAGGGTGGCGTTCGTATCTCGAATATTTCGTACCTCGAAGCAAGTTTTACATGTAAAACGCCCAATCTGTGCAATAGCTCTCAGAAACAACAGAATAAGTAGAAAATTTCTTCAATCCTCAAATCTACACATTGTTAATGTAATAAATGATAATAAAACAGAATAAAACACAAGTAAAATACGTAATACGTACACAAATGTGAAACTTTACCTTGAGAGTGAAGCGATGTGTCGGAGGAGGAGGAACAGACGCAGAAAACATTACGGCACTACGTATGAAAGTTAACTTTCTCGAGATATTTCACGTCTATCTGGTCCCACCTCTGGTCCTTTGCCTGGTTTTACCACCACTGTGTTGCAAGCCTGCAGCTTGATCCTGTTGTTTAATGGCAATGGGTTTGCGGTAACTGCTGGTGCCAAACGTTTTATGTAATAACGTTTTTTTCTCGACTGCTTTGTTGTTGAGAGACAAAGCAGTGATTGAACAACACGGTACTAATTCCAATGTTGGCCTGTACCTGCTTGATCTTTAATCTGTAGTGATGGGAACCTCTAAACATACGAATGATTACAGAACAGCAACCGATTCCTTCTTCGTCTAACTAACACTCTCACACACTTTCTGACTCTGAGCTCAAGAGCACTTCAACAATTTCCCAAAGGACAGCCCTTATTAACTGAGGTGGTGGTCCATTCTGTTTGTTTCTGTGTCTCTGGGTGTGTGGTTGGAGGCTGGCAACTCACTCTTCTACTTAGTAATGACTTTTCTGTATCCTCGTCGAAACCTCCAGAGGGACTTTGTGCTGTGAAGTCTTGTGATATCTTTTGAGGAATGTCATCAGTGGTTTCCTGTGGAAATGTTGCTCATGGAATAAAGTTGAATGCTGATCGATGTTCCAATGGAGCATGCTTTGCAGAAAGTCTCTGAGAGTGTATCGTCATGGGCTGGTTTTCAGAAACAAATTATTATTAAATATATTCAAAGTTAAGCTGTTGATTTATTTATTTTTTTCACATTGCTTCCGAATAAGTGCTGTATGAGACAGTATCCGTACAAAAACAAAACCACTGAACTGGCTCTAGCTCTCAAAAAAATACATTAAGAGGTAAATGTAATCCAGCTGCTGAATCCAGCTCTTGCTAAAATGCAGAACTAAATGGATTCCATCATATATAATAATCCAAGTAGCTATCTGAAATTAAAGTACAACCACATATGTAGATTATGGTAACAATGCTTTTGGTTCCTGTCAATAACCATCATTATTATCATTTTATTTATTAAAGATGAAAAAGCTTAAACTGTTGATTTCCTTTTCTTGAGACAAATAAAAAAATACTTATTCTTATAATTTATTTGTTTGAATTAAGAAACTTAAACAAGCTTTTGATTTTGCCACTACACTTAAAACTAGAATCTTATAACAAGAACTTTAAACTCAACATATTCTTACTTCAAGAATATTGCAAAGTATTACTTTAAGAAATTAATGTTTAAGTTCTTTTATGTGTCACAAAAAATCTGACAATGGGTGAATAAAATTATATACTGCTTTGTAAGATTTATTGAAGCAATAATAAAATTCTTGTGAAAAAAAATCGTAAAAAAAGGAAGTTTTTTCCGATTTTAAGACATTATGCATGTGAGTGATTCATCACAAACATTCCTGAGATATGAAATTTTGAGATGTAAAAGTCTAAACTTTAAGATACAAAAGTAAAAATTTTAAAATGCAAAAGTCGAAATTTTGAGAATAAATTTTATGTTCCCACACGAGCACTGCAAGAACATGCAAACTCCTCCCAGGACGTTATTGGCGATCCCTGCAACCTTCTCACTGAAAGGACACAGTACTATCCACTGCGCCTACACACTGCCGTCTTCATCAAGTTAAAAAAATGTATGAAACTAAATATTATGGTCAAGATTATTTCATCCAGCATTGCAATCCTTGTTTTGCTCAGAAATGTCTTCCTGATGTCGGCACTTCAAATTGTTGAGGATGTGAAGCATACTTTATGATGTTCTGAGCTTTTGAGGGCGCTGAAACTATGTAGTTCTTCCGAGGCTATGCATTCAACAATCCTTTAGGCTGTTTTGATGACTCTCTGGAACACCTTGTATCTGCTCTACCAAGCACCTATACACTGTGTGAGGATAGTCTCAATGGAGCACCAATAAAAGGATACCAGCAGAGAATTTGTTCTTCCTGAGCACCTCGTAGTGATTGCATTTTAGAAAACCTTTTTTTATATTCCCAGGGTCAACTCACGGCGGTCACAATGCATAATATGAGATTGTATTATGTGTCACATGACCATGACCAAATGTACTCTCTGCTTTTACAAATCATCAGATCAATCGTCCGGATCGAGCACGGAATTCAGAATTAAAAATCTCTCATATTGTACCTTAAATGAAAATGAAACATTGTAATGTGATGGATTTACTGGAATTGCTGTTCTCATAAATAAGGTTTGATAACAAAGGCCAGTTTTACCTGTTTCTATGTTTGCCATTAAAGGTATTTCATTTTCCTCTTTATCCTTGCTAATTGCTGCTCGCAGCTACTGTGCACTGGTGGGACCATGAATTACTTTTGGCTTAAGCAATCAATGGCACTAGAGTCTCCAATGAGAGGAAAAATACCTTTCGTTTTGTCTAGTTTGCACTAAAGATCATTGAATTCATGAAATGACTGTTAAAGTGGGGATATCATGGAGTTTGGCCTGTGGGGAAGTATAATCTCATGCTGTGGGGTTTAATATCTGTATAGATTAAAATGAGCAACAGAAAAGCCTAAAGATCCAGTATAACACTTGCTTAAGTCTTTAGCCTCCATGTTAGAGCAGAAATCTCTCGCCTCCAAGATTAAAAGTTGGACGAGGATCTAAAGATTATAGACTTGGTTCAAATATTCAGCTGCTTCAGATCTGTTAATTGTGTTCTGACAAGAAAGTTAATGAACAGAGTAAGGTTGATGTGATGGAAGGAAAGAAGTGTGTGCTATAGATATAAACTACAGAAGTTTCGCCAAATTGCTGCATAAGAGTACAGAATACAGACAGAGACATTGATGGCAACATATATATATATATGTTATCTTTGGAAGGTCATAGATTGAGATCGTTGGGAGGTGAATTGTACATTTCCAGTACTGGGTAGTTAATGATAACATCTGGTTGTAACTTAATCTTTTAAATTAATTAACTAAGTAAGTTGCAAGATAAAACGTTGCAATGACGTGCAACTCGCGTTATTGTGGCCAGACGTCTATCAACAGCAACAAACAGACGTTTGGGGGGGGGGTATTATATGTTTTTCAGGCATATCGCGTCGTTATCTAGCTCACTCAAGTAACAATTTTACCTACAGTTGGATTGTAATCGCTTTATTTTTTATACGCTTTAATCGCGTAACGCCCTGATATTCACCTGTCTCTTTAAGAACCCCTCCTTTTTTCCGACCCGCCCCCTTCAGTGCGTCATACTCCATGCGCGCTGCCACCGTTTGTTTTCATTTTCCAAGCACCGCTACATTTTCATAGTACAAACATTAAAATCGTGTTTTTGCAAAATGGCAACGGAGGATATTGTACAAGCCTATGCACACGATCCTACGTCAGAAAGTGAGTTTTCGGCGGAACCGGAGCAAGTACAGAGACTTTTTCAAGACGTGTCTGCTTGATAAACATCCTCTTGTAAATTTACACCATTTTGTGGCAACATTTTACTGGGAAATGGACTTCCGCAGGAGATTCAAGGATTACTCACATATGCATGAATGATTAAAAGTCACGATACAGGTGCGTTTTTAATGAGGGACTGACATTATAACACAACATAAAGCTCAATAAAGTAGATTTTGCATAATACATTATAGCCCCCCCTTAACAGCTCGAAATCCAAACGCTCTTAATGGACAAATAACACTTCTTTAAAACTGTGCCATTTAATTTCTTTCTCTTCCTCAATGTGCCATCCAAGAGCTTGTGACACCTTGCGAGCTAGGGGTCGTAACATACTCCTTTGTCCAAAGTGGGGAATGAGGAAAAACACTGATTTATGAGAAACACTGGTGTTGGAATGAGGCTGAATCGTTGCGTGGGTGTAACGGGTCGGATAGCAACAATCTATTTGAGATTCAGTGACTTTACCTACAGCCTAAGCCCCAAAAGTTGACTCCCCCCTCTCCCCACACACGCACAAGTGGTTTCGTCTGCCGTTAGTCAAAATGGAAGTGCTGTTGTAGCGTTTGCATCATTGTTGACAACTGAATTGCTTTTAAATATTACTTTGTTGTGGGCTCTGAAGCCCAGCCATAACTCATACTCACCTGGAAGTCTCGCGATGCGTTTATTGACAGAACTGGTTGATTAATAAGAGTTTAGTGTTCGATGCACATTACTCGCAAGGCTGTGCAGGAAGAATTTGAGCATATTTCCACAATGTTCCTCCACGAATGAGCTTTTAACATCCTCACCTGCAATAGAACTTGTGATTGATTTCTGTTGAAGTCAGCAGAAACTCACCAGAACACACAACAGTGATAGAAGCCATTACTTTTAATGGCACAGGCTGAAGTGTGGCAGTTTAATGGACATATCCTCACCGACTTCCCCATCCATGCAACTGAAAACATTAGGCTCATGTCAGTTTCTGCCAGAGCGGCCAAAACACTTTACTCACCCTCACAGTCTGAGATGAAGTGCCGTATTTTAGTCACTCTCTAGGAATAATGCCAAGCCCAAGTCAAATGCTTGCAAAAGGTTGTTCTCCCTTTGAGATGCATTTGGCAGAATTGCGTTTATAAAACATGCAGCTTCCGTGGATTTCCTGTAGTTAATGGTTAAAATGTTAATGATGTTTGCAGTCAGAATTCTGCTAGTTCTGTTCTGGTTTACTCCTGGCACTGCATCCCTTTCTGTCCTTTATTATCAAGGTCCTGCCACTTGTAGTCTTGTAGCCCTGGCTGCAAAAAACCCTCTTTTGGAACAAGAACAAAAACTCAAATCTAGTTATACCCTTCCTAGATTAAGTAAAACAGCAAATTCTGCAATAATGTCTACAGCAAAAATGTCTAGCTGACAACAAATGCTGATGGATCTCAAAAATAGACAAAAAACCCGAAGTTTTTTTGAGCTTGAATGTTCAAACTTGTATCTAATCACATGTAATCTTAAAACCAGGCAAATTGTCTTAAAACTAATATTTTAGATAAAATTGCATTTATTCAAGAATTTAATTTTACCACCCACAATGGAGTTTCGAGTCTTAAAAGAACAAATTCTTGCTTATTTTTATTATTATATTATACTTTTTTGGCTGGGGCATAGATGCATTAGTAACAAGAAATCTTAAAAACCAGATATTATTGCTACAATTAATCAGATTAAAAAAAAAAAAGCACTACATAATCCTTTTTTGAAATTTTGAGATACAAAAGTCGAAATTTTGAAATACAAAATTTTAAGATGCAAAAGTAGAAATTTTGAGATTCAAAGTCAAAATTATGAAATACAAAGGTCAACATTTTGAGATTCAAAAGTCAAAACCTTAAGATACAAACTAAAAAGATTTTCTTTTTAAAAAGCACTACTTAAAACAGACATTTGTGTTTATGACCAGAAAAACCTGCTTAAAATTCGATAGATGTCTCTATTTAAATGCATTGAATACACAAATTTTATGAAAAATTTACCTGAAACAAGAAGATTAAACAACGACACAGATAGGAACTGAAAAACAGAAATAACTTCCTTGTTTTAAGATTCATAAGCATTTTTATTCTTGTTTCAAGAATTCTTACAAAGTCAAACTTTAAATACATTTAAGCTTTTTTTTTCTTGTTCTGAGAGGGGTGTTTTTATCAGAACTTCCATATTATTCTTGAAGTAAGAAACTGTTCAAATTTCTTAAGATTTTCAGCTTTGCTTGGATTTCCGTGTTTGCAGTGAATGACTGACATTCATTTAGTTTATTTCTCTGCATTTGTTTTTCCTACTCTGAGAACATGGTGCTCTCATGTCTGCCCAGCTTCCCTTGTTTACTTTCTTTTTTGATGAAGTTAGCTGTTCCTGTTAGCTGTGTGGTTTTGTTCAGGAAACATAGACTCTAGACCAGGGGTGCTCATTACGTCGATCGCGGAGGTGCTACCGGTCGACCGCGGCGGGAAATGGAAACAATATCAGCCGATCATGCATCCCGTCACAGTTCAGTGAAGTTCGCTGCAGATTCACGGATTCGGTTTTCTCTGCTCAATAGCTCGAGACCAGAATGTTCTTAGTAAACAAATATTTTTAATCTGTGTGATGTAGCGGACAAACTACAAAACGTTTTTTATCAAAACAAGTTTCCCTCTGCATTCGCAGAATTACCGTCTATGAGCAAACCGCTGACATGGAATCGCTTAGGGACCGTCTGCAAATGACCAGATCCAAAATATGTTTTACCCAGAATATGCTTCATAACTTCATTCTAAATTACTCTATTACAACCAAAATCAAGCAACGCGCCACTCCTCACCTGAATATTGTACTGCACGACTCAGTTTCAATAAATATTGAAAAAAATTATTCATTTTTATGATTATTTGGATCAAAGCTCAATTGCTCCCATAAAAATCACTCTATTACCATCAATTCAGATCACCACAACTGTTCTAATGATTCAATTCAGTGCAAGTCATCAAATTAAACTTATTATTTAAAACAAATTAAGTTATTACAAAAAATGTAAATAATTAATTATTATGTGTGTTTTGTCAATTCTCAATAGAGTTGAAAATAATTGTTGGTTGATGTTTTACATTTTTGTAGCGGGTAGATCACTTTGACTTGGTCATTTTAAAAGTAGCTCGCAAGCTGAAAAAGTGTGAGCACCCCTGGTCTAGTATATGTATAAGACATTAAATATCTGGCTTGAAACTCACTTTGAATGCATCATGTTTTAAATATTTTGAGCGCTGCTCCAGGACATGTACAGGATTACTCCGGGGTGCCTTCACCCCATTTGTCTAGTGGCATGTGGCTTTCTGTCCCGTTGTGCTGGTGCATCCGTCATGCCCTAGGCTCAAGGGATCCATGCACCCTGTCGTTAACTCCTTGTTGGAAAATGGGTGGTCGATCGGTTATTATCGCTATAATGTCATTTATTGTGACAAGTCTTCCCATCACTAGAAGAAAAAAAAGGCTGATCTAAAGGTTTAAATCAAACCGATATAAGGAAATATGTGTAAGGAAACAGGGAAAACATACATTTAAGTGTGACGCTTATGAAAAGATCAAAGCCTAGAATGTGTTCCCTTCATTTATTATACATTACACTTCAGACTACACAGAGAAAAGGAGGGACTCTGAGGATGATGCTTTCACATTTGATTTATTCACCAGTCCTGGATTAAGGTTCTGACTGTCTGAACCTGAAAGCACAACACCTTCAATCGTGCTCTGATTCTCTGGCAGGACTGAGGAACCTTCAAATAGCTCTCATCACCTGAAATATCTACATATAGCATAAAACATAGCTAGTATTTGATTTATTTTTATTTTATAATCATTTTTTTGTCCAGAAACTATAGATTATTTACTGACTTTATTTGTCCTAGATTTTAAAGCATAGTACATTGTGTTTTATAAAAGTTCATTTAATTTATTTAATTATTTACTTATATGGCTATTAAAACCTTATCACAAAGGTGGAGTGCACACACTAATATGAAAAAAAAACACAAGCTTTGTTGAATTCTACATTATTTTTTGGTTTGACATTAACCATAAAGTCTGGGCTTTTTTGAGCATTTTTGGACTACTTTAAAATTTGCTCTAATAAATTCCCTTTAAACAGTTTTTGTTTTATATCATTTTTAACAGCAACCCCAGTTTTGTCATTACAATAATTCCACAACAACCCTGAAATTGTGCAAAAAAATATAAGTACTTTTTTACTGAAAAAAAAACAACAATTTTTTTTTAATATTTTATAACAAAAATCAAGTGTTTAGTCTCAGAAATCCACCCAAAAAGCACAGACAAGGTCAAAATAATGTGAAGCACTTTTTCCAAGCACTTTTTTGCCATCAGGTTTTGTTTTGTGATAGAAACACAAGCCTTATCACAGGTTTTGTACTTCCAAGGGTTATCCCTTCTTTTAACTACTAGATGGCACTGATTCTTTAACTAGGGCACTGATTTGGGGTCTGTAAACTAAAAGACTATTGCATTTTTTCTCACATTTAAAAAAAAATTACTTTGCAAGTGTTGTTTTTAAAACCAAAAATATTAAAAAAAAAAAAAACCTTGTTGAAACCTACACATTTCACAATTTCTAAACAATAGGTGGGTTGCATCATTCCTTCTTGATTAAAAACAGCTGGAGTGTTTGCACAGAGACCTCAAAGGGTTAAAACTGGGTATGGGCACATGGTATGGCTGAATACGAGCATCATATTCTCTATGATAATATGTTTTTGTCTAAATGTTCTATAAATATTGGATCAATATTAATAGAATTCTGACTTTTCTGTCTACACTTTTGTTTGCAAGTAGCTTTGTGATCATTAAATTGCTGGAACTTTGAAAACTGTCTCCTGACTGTATGATAACTGTCTCCAGAGACTCTCACCAGTGACAGATTTTCATTCTAATTCAGCCAGTAGAGAGCTTGTCTCCAGTTTTGCTTCTTGTTTCCCCAGGAGGGGTTTTTCCACTTACATCTTTCATCTTACATCTTCATTCAGTGGAAAGAAGCCAAGTGACTTTACTCCTGCATTTTGGCCCTTATTTTAGTTGCAACACCATGTTTAATCATTTAAAAAAGTGTTTGCAGCACTCTGGTCAAATGTTTTCACATGGGGTGTCAGTGACGTTTGCTCTTTTTCACACCGGCTTCAAAGGACAGGCCAGTCTATGAATTATAAAGGTCTTTATAAAGACCTTTTTATAAAGAAAAATCGTGACATTTTTTTTCTATTTCAGTATCAGTTTGGAAACGCATGATAATAATCCCACGAGAAACTGCGCTTTGTTTATCAAACAAAGCTCTGTGTTCAGACACTTATCGAGTCTGAAGCCAATGACGATTACCTACCTACGGAAGCATACAAGGACCAAAGCCATCTGAAATCGCTTTCAGAGAATGCGAAAAATGCCAAAAATTTGAACTCATTCCGACTGTTTTTTTATCGGACGAATTATTCAGAGGCGGTGTGTTTGTGTAATTAACACAATGTGAGCTCAATTCTATTTTTGATTGTGCGATTGTTTCGGATGTCTGTGTGGAAAGACCTTAACACCGAGTGGAAGCCTTTTAGTATGATATCTCTCATTCTGAATTTCTATTGCTTTACAACTGGGATTAAGAAGTGTAACATGTTGTATGCCTTGTAAAAATTATGATCCTCCTAGGCCGCTCAAGCTACTAAACGATATCCAAACTGTCCCGACACTGGTTGCTATATCTTTTCAGATATGTACCACTAAAAGACTTCTGGGGAATATCCAATGGGATCAAACTTCGTCAAACTGAAACATAAACTAAGAATCTCATAGAAACTTCAAACAGACCACAGTTTTCGTCCTGGCCTGTGGTGTAGTGGACGGTGCGCAGGACATGTATGTGCGGTTGCGCTGGGCTTTCTCATACACATCAGGGATCATCAAAAAAATAGTGCTGTGTTCATGCTTGTTCTTTTCAATAGACACAGTTGGGTGTGACTTTTGTTTTAAATTCCTTCAAATTAAAAGCATGTTTGCTATCTCACGCTAGCATTAAAAGACTGTCCATGAAGTGCTCTTACCGCTTTGGCACAGCCATTGTCTCAGTGACTTGGGTTTATTAATTTTAATGACTTGGTTTGACGTGAAACATTTCATTTATAGGTATTCGCTGTGTATTTTGATATATGTTGTGTATCTTTAATACAATTACATTAAGGAGTTTATTAAGAGGTGATATTTGTTTTGCTATGTCTCTGGGGTTTCATTGAATTGAAGTGTTCATTATTCCCCAGTTAAAACGAACCCAAACAGCCCATCATTCTAATTACTGCATCAGCACCAAGACAGAGTGGTGCGGGTGTTAGAAATGTAAAGCATTCCATGATTTCAAGAACATGCTAAGCCACAAGAACACTGCGTTACCTTTGAATGTAAAAAGTTGCGTGGAAACGTATGAAATATTTTATATTCGGGCTGGAGGAGGATCATTTTATACTTTCTAATGCACCTGTTATGTTTCACACCTTAACCCTTGTGCATTTTCAACTTCACTATCCTTCCGTGTTTTGTACAAAAAACAAACTCCTGGAAAAAAACAGATTTTTTTCTCCCAAGTTTTTTTTTTGCATAAATCTCCAATAAAAACTAAAAAAATTTCTATCCAAGAAACAACAAACTAACAAAATGACAATAACTGTGGACTGAGTCTTTTGGACCTTTTATCACAGTGCTGGACATGTCAAACATTAGTAACAACACAGTTTTTTGTGTAGCACCAGATTTAAAATTGTTTCTCCCTCATTTATTCTTTGTGCCCCATTGACTTCCATTATAACAACCTTTTTTGATTGCAGTGCCATGACGCCAATAGTTTAGCTATTATGTAAATGTTACTATGTAAATAGTTTAGCTCATGAATTCTAATGCATCTCAACTCTTCTTGAGAGGCTTTTTGGTACGTAAATATTGGTAAAATGTATGGGTCGACATGTAATGATGTGTAATAAGACTCGCCATTTTGCAACAGATCAGTTGCTGTTTCATTATCGCTTGAAGTTTAAGAAAAAGACTGAACTTCTATGTTGTAGCTTTTGAATTCCATTGCATTTAAACTCTTCATTAGAGGCCCTTTGGCATGTCAATGTCGGTATAAAAGGTATGCTCTAGCAATAAGTGATCTTGGCGTTTTGCAACAGACCAGTTGCTGTTTCCTTAGCGCTAAATGATAACAAATATAAGTGAACTTCTATAGTTTTGCGCATGATTTGTAATGCATTTATACTCCTACCGAGATGCCCTTTAGCACATAAACACTGCAAAACTGCATAAGCACCAACATTACATGATCTTTATGTGCGTTTTGGAAGTCTTTGCCTTTATTGTCTTTGTCCTTTTTACTTTTGATCACCATTAAGAAAAATTAACACTTGAGATGTACAACCCCACCCCACCCCCCCCAGGTTTCTGACTGTAAAAATCCTGGGATAAAAAAAAGTTTTGATTAGAGCTGGGGTAAATAGAGATTTGATAAATTTTACAGCAATTTAATTTAGTGGCCGTCAAAGGGTAAAAATATGATTTGACATGATTTAAAAAAAAAAACTTTAAATTTTCAGAAACAAATTTAGACTCAAAATGACCCTGAAGTGGCTGAACACATCGTGCGTTAATATGCTTTGTCTAAATAGCTCAGGGGGATATTCATTTATGCAAACCATGAGTGGCCACTAAACTCCAGTGTGAGCTTTGTTCTGTCTTGTGCATATGTTCATAGTTTTCATGAGTTAATTCTGAAAGTACATGAGAACTTTTCTTGTACGTTAATTACAAGCCTGTAGTGTAGGCTTCAAAAGGCGCCTCGGGGCTGTGAGCTTCTTATTCTGACATTCTAATACCACAGTAAGTGACAGGAATGAGTCGATCAGTGCGTGAGAGAGAAACTTTACATAATTTAGAGTAATTAGTTGCTCTTTGCAGATTGCTCCAGTGCTTTTACGCTTTCCCAAGAAGAGAAGGCATGTCATCTTGAAGCTCCTCTCACCACCAGATACTAGATAGATCTAATTAATCTCTAAGTGATGCAAGAGATAATGCATCCTTTTGGTTGTTTATTTCATAAATTAATTTTTTTTAAAGACATTGTTTCAGGTTTCCTGACCAGCGCCATAACTGAGAGGTTGCTGTACACAGTTCTCTCTGATGCATTTGGGTCATGTGACCTCTTCAGCAACACTGTCTCAGAGAAGGATGCACTTTCCATTTTACACTGTGCACTTACGGCTATTGTCAGGAAATAGATAGGGATCGAGGACTCGGATGTGAGATGAAATACAAATAGCTTTATTACCAAAAACACCCACAACAGGAACTCAATAAAAAAAGTGCCCTTCAGAAACAGGAAACTAGAGTGGTCTTAGTCCAAAACGAACTGTTCCAATTACTGAAACAAATTAGTTCCCTTCAGCAATCATTCAAGAGCTGGGGAAAATAAAGAGGCAGAAGAAACACAAGGTGCGACAAACACAGCAGACTCATCACAAGCGACATTAGCGGAAATAATGAGTTAGGATTAATCTAATAAGCCAAAGTAATAACTTCACAAAAATGCGAAACCAATCATATCATTGAGAGTTAGAACAGGAAGTTGCATCGAAAACAGGAAGTTACATCACATCCAGGAATGTGCAGATTTTATAAATAAGGTTAACTGACATACTTCTGATCACTTCTGCTTGGCCTAAGGGAGAGACATGCAGCAGGCTGTTCTCTCTGAGGCGATCTGACAGGGGTTCCAGAGGTCAGCCTTGCGGGGCCGAAGCTTAGGGGTGGAATTACCAGGGACAAACCCTAGGAAATGGTTAGAGGAGGATATATCCTATTGCTCTCTGCCATGGCCAGTGGAGCTCACGCCCGAGTCAAAGTTCAGTCGGGGTATTCAAGGAAGTCATACTCCAGAGTCTAGGGCAAGCGAGACCACTATTTTCAGACAGGATGTGGTGGTTTCCACCCTTCGGTGGCAAACAGGTGAAGGAGTTTCCGGAGTAGACGCAGAACCGAATTAGGCTTTTGTTTACTGGGCTGACGAGAAGAAAAAGTGACAACGGCTTCCTCAACACAAGAAAGAGAGACAGACGAGGGTATTGACCGTGTGACACACATTTTACTGTTCTCACACAACACACACACAGTTTCTCATGCACAGAAATTCTGATATTGGGATCCAAATCAAACCACTCTCACAAAAGAGTGCATTTTAGAAGCACTGGTTCGAATCAGACCAGTCAGTTATAACAATAACGAATCACTCGTTTCACTGGGAGACACTTAACTCATCCACACCACTCCCCAAGAACCCATCTTCATTTTGATACCAAGATTTGCAGTTTAGACCTTGTAAAAGCTGAGAAATGCCTTGTAAAGTGAAGGTATAGGATTTTCGGAAAATAGGCTTAGGGCTTAAGAGGTTAATTTCTATACTTTAGTTATTTGGCTTGTCCTTGAAAGTGCATTCGCATTTAAATTTCAGGTGCACGCAATGACAAGAAATGACTAGAAAGTAATAAATGTCATTTAACCAAACGCATTTAGAACACATTAATCCCAAATTCAGGGAAAGGTGGCACCTTACTTGTCATTAAAACAGAACATTATTCTTCAAATCCGCATTCAGAGGTAGGGTGTATAATGACTAGGTATGTCAACAGCCAGAGGTGGATCTTAACAGTTCTTTGTGCCTCTTTAACTAGAACAAATAAAAAGACTACATCCAGGGGAAGAACAGAACCGGCTTGAACCATGACCAGACGGCTAGGACTGACAGTCTTGACAAGACATGAAACGCTATGTAACAACAACAATCAGTGCAAGACCCTGAAACACTCCTTCGTTCAAGTGTGTGTGAGTTGCCTCAGTTCCAGTTAAAGACGGTTTTCTTTGGCGACTGAGCAGTGACCATGAAGTGTTCTGAAACCTTCGGGGTTTTGATTGTTCCAATGTGTGTCAAAAATGATGTGTATTGTACTATAAGTATGAATAATACAGTGAGGTGGTTAAACTATTCCTCCATTTTGGCTTGCCGTGGTGAGTAATTCCTGACAGATATTTGCTTTCTGCTTGAGTTCTTCCATTATTGCAATCACATAAGATGATTTCATCCTTTTAACAACGTGCTTTTCATTGTCGGAGCTAGAAACATCTCATCTTTGTGCTGAAACACTAACTCCACCGCATGTGTAACAGGTATCAGCTGGCATATTAATCCAGCCGTGACATTTCCATCTTGCCTGGATAAGGACCAGCCTAACACTTTGTCACACCTAACTGCTTGCCATATCTTTCTCTCTCCGGCTCCCCCAGTTATCATCCCCTGTTTTATTTAGTCTCAAGCTTGACAAACGTCACGATAAAGGTGACCCAGCCGTTAATAAAATGTCGAGGTCATTTGGAAACTTTTCTTGGCTGCTAAGCTGCATGGCTCAACACTTTTATCCATGCTCGTACCCCGATAACAACGTGATCTCAGTAAAAGGAGAACGAAGAAAATTAGCCCTTTTGTGGCCTGGTAATTGTGGCATTTTCTCAAACCATGCTGATTACTGTTCATCAGGCCGTTTTGGTGTTTTAGTGAGTCTGTGATTACCATTAACGCTTTCTAAATATGGAAAATCAGCTGAATTTGGTTTAAAATGCCCTTGTTCTTAAGAGATTGTACACAACTTCTATCAGTGTGTGTGTGCGCGTGTGTTTGTGTGTGTCTTGGTGATCCATTTAAAGAAACCTCTGACCGTTTCTACAACCAAATCAAGAGGAGGATTCGATAGTAGTTTAGAGGTGTACCTCAAAATTCTGGGATGGAAATAAATTCTGACACTTCCTTCTGCTCTGGGAAATATTTCATAAAGAGGATGTTAATTGAAATTAAATGCATTATTATTAAAAAACCTGTTCCTGGAAGAATTTTTCCTTGGAACCTAAACATTATTAAGTAAAAGAGCCATTATTGAGCATTTTTTTATTACTTTACAATTTGCTCTAATAATTTAGCACCACAACAACCCTGAAATCATACAAAAAAATACAAAAAATGTACAATTTTTACAAAAAAAATGTACAATTCATAAATCCCCCAAAATTCAAAGAAAATGTCTTTTTTTGCAGCCACAACGTATGGCAAAACACAAGCCATATCACAAGTTTTGAACTTCCTAGGGTTTTCCCTTCTTTTTACCAGTAGATGGCACTGATTAAAAAAAATACCAAAGCTATTAACCTTTTTGAAACCTACACATTATACTTGAACAACAGCTGGGCCGTGTCACATTCACACGTGATTCAAATGAGCCGCTGTGATTGGCAAGCACACCGTTGTATTCAAGTTCAAATGTTAAGTTAAAAAAAATTTGTAATTTGGATTCACCTAATTAGCATTAGATTAAACATGAAAGAATGTTGAATAAATCATATTAAATAACATTAGTTCAATTTTGCACCTTTTTTTTCTTTGACATTCTCTTTCTTCTCACTCCCCTGAATTATCTGGTTACCAGTTCTGACCAAATCCTCCATCTGAATTCCAGCTGTGTAAATGTCAGACAGAATGCACCAGCGGAACAGGTCATGTAATCCATCCCCAGAGAGTTGCTGGATCCATATTAAAAGATTTGATAAGATAAAGCCAGAAGTGGAGTCACATGGGGGAGAGCATGGCATTACCTGCGAACGAGAGCACTATGTGTTCTTTTCCTTTTTAGACACACTGATGTACACCATCCATGTACAGTAAGAAGCCTACAATAGAGCTTTACATGACCTCACAGGATAGAGCTGAAGCACTCTGGATTTGAAAGACTGAACTGAGGAAAAGGTGATGCTGTAATGATTTGCTTTGAGAAGGAAAGTCATTGCTTCTTTCATCGAGACCTTTTCAAGATTTCTTTCTTTTTTCTTTTTAAGCCGCACTTAGTAAAGACCCCAAGCTTTACTGTACAGAAGTCACAAGCATTTCTTGTGAGGTAGATGCATAATGGGAGGAAGCCTTGTGTTCTTGAAGGTCACTCGATTGTCTGAAATGCTATAAAAAGCTGGCTGGTGCAACGCTAACAAGTGAAGCTGCTCAGTTTGCATCTTTCCCTCAATTCCGAAGCCTTTGTGTCTCAGGACTCGGTATGTAGTTCTTTTTTTAACTGTTTAACTTTTTTATTCATCAAACAGTAGAAACAGTACAAATAATTCCCATATTATTGGTCAGAATCAAAGTATGCTGCAGATTTCATTGAGGTTAAAATGATTAACACAAACAACAAAGTCTTTGCCATGTTTGGCATTCTACAATTATTATAACATTACTGCCAAATGTGTATTATGTTTTCCCAGACAATGACAGTCGGCTCATCTGAAACCTCCTGAAAATAGTTCTAAACAGACATTGAATCCAACATTTTTCAAGAAACACACATTTTTAATTACATTTATGTGAAATACATTCCACTCCGGTTATACTCGCTCAAGGATTTCCTTTGCTGCACCCATTAAAGGGACTAAAACAAAAGAGGACTGAAAAACTAAACAAAGCTTGACAAAAAAATAAATAAAATCACACTACAAATAAAGGTATTTGACGATTTACGAACACCAACACGGTTTCAAGCACAAGCGGAGACAGTACCGAACGTACGGGAGAGAGAAGCTTCTGAGAACGCGTGACAGCACTTTCCACGTTATAAACTTTATTTCTTTTTCGACACTTTTACTCTATCATTTGTTATAGCACATTATTGGTAATCTATTCATAACGTCTCGCTCAATTTAAAATGGATTTAAAGTGTTTTAAAGTGTCTCAGCCCCTTTCTCCACTAGGGGATAGGAGCGCCAGGACCCGGAAGCGCAGCGCGAGGTCAGACTTAACAAGTGGATAAAAGAGCAGAACAGTTTGTAGTTGTTTGTATCTCAAATTCTTCTTTGTATCTTGAAGCAAAAAGAACTCTCATACCTCAAAATTTGGGGTACCACTGTAGTTATGTTTGTATGAATTTAGGATGCTTTATAAAAATGCATTTCATCAAACCTCTGTAGCATGTGGCGAGAGAGATACGAGCACACTGGTCTGTTCAAAGCCGCTCAGGGCAATTTTTTAAAACACCAGGAAATGAGCTGAGGTACTCCAGGTTGTCTTCACCCCGTTCGATTTAGTGGCTCGTGGGTTTCAGGAACAGAGGTGCGGGGTCCCATTCCATGCTCCAAGCTCACTGGATCCATGCACCCTGTCGTCGACTTATCGTCGGTAAATGCGTCGGTCCAGCACCCGCGACACTCTAGAAGGCTAGTCCAATGGTTAGTCCATTAATGTCGCCCCAGTGTGCCCCATTGCATTGGATTTATCCGGTAAGGGTGTTTCCATTGTAGTTTATGGATATTTAAGTTTATCCTACTCAATTGTGTACATAATTTTTTAATGAGCATTTTCAAAATTTCTGCGCACCTTAGCATTTCCTTCTAGGATTTTTTTACACGCTTTTCGAAATTGTGCATGAAAACAGGTGGATGGAAATTCTTCTTGAGTGTTTTATTCTTGTGATAGATATTATACATTATCTGGTTTCTGACAATCTGTGCTGAAAGAACAGATGGTTCCGTTTCTGCACTTCGTTAAGCAGTCGTTCAGTGATTTCGTTGGAAATCTATGTCGTGGGGGACATTCAAAGTCTGATAATTGTTGTTCAAGTTTCCACATAATGTGGATTTGCAGAAATGATTTATTATTAGTTTGACCCGTGCAATCAATGAAGATGGAGTGATTTGATCTGTGGAGGATGCACTGGCAGTCAGCCACAGCATTCAGTGGGAAAGAAGACTCTGACCTGGGACTTCAGATGATTTATCTACTGAATAAAATGGACTGAGACGGTAGATGTTCATCATGTGGTAGCATCTTGTTTGAATAATGGCAGTCAAAAGAAATATTTGGATCAATGATAACCCCATGAATCTCTACTTGTCCGCTGGGTGTAAAGTCTGTTATAACATCCGCCGTGTTTACCAACCATTATTATCTCCGTTTTCCTTTCCTTTCAGCTGAGTTGAATTAACAGAAGATAAAGATTTCCGTTCATTAAGACTAAGAAAGAGAGATTTTAGGCTACATTAGGCTTATGGCAGGAAATGTTCATGTAGATATAAAATTGTCGGTTTCGGTGCCATAATAAGTTAAAAAGTCCTGGAGTAAGTGGCCATCTTTTTCCTCGATGGGTTAACCTTTAGCAAAACATGGTCCTGGTGCAGTCACTGGGGTAAAAGTGTGAGTCTTTTGGCAGTGTCTGGCCATCTAATTGACCTTTGAGGTGGTTTGAAGCGGTATGCTGACACAGCTCCAGCTGTCAGTTACTGTACTGCCGTCTCTCACTCGCTCTCCTTCTCTGGACCAGATCAAACATAACAAAGACAGACCCAGGGGTTTGGAGCAGGCTGAGGTTTGGCACAAAGATGGATGAAAAACCTTTTCGACAGCTTCCAGAATTACCTAAAGGGGAAAGAAAAGCTGTGTTTACACATTACGCGTCTTACAAATCTCATAGTAATGAGAGCATATTAAAGGTTTTAAAGTTTGTCATGTTTGACAAGTTTGACTCTGCATGCTTCTTCTTGAATTAGACCAGGTCTGTGTTAATAATTTTTTTTTTTTGCACTAGTGTTGAAAATAATGTGTGACGGTACGGAGCCCCTAAAGGGTCGTGGGGGTAGGAGAAAAACGATGGTAGGGAAAAAAAAAAATGATCAGGGTTGGAAAAAATAAGGCTGGGCAAAAAAACTACAGCGCCTACGGAGCCATAGGGGCTCCGTAGTACAACTACAGTCTAACAAAACTAAAATAAATGATCTAAAGTTTGTACAATGCTGTACACTTGTGAATTATTTTAATAATCACTGCTGTAAGCATCTTGCATTTGGAGATTACATATTTATAGTTATACTTAAAAACAACACAATTTTATTTGTGTACAGCACATTTACACACTTCCAGTATCTTTGCAAGGGAACGCAAAAAAGGAAAATATTTTTTGCGTCCAGCCTTACCATCATTTTTTTTTTCTCCTACCGCCATAACCCTCTAGGGCAGGGGTGTCAAACTCATTTTCACCGAGGGCCACATTAGCATAATGGCTGTCCTCACAGGGCCAGATGTAACTTATAAATGTAAAACAATATAATCGAATGTAATGTAAAATAAATGTAACTTATTCAAGTGACAATTCAGTTGCATAGAAACAATTGTATGCTTGTTGTTCTAATAGAAATCCTTTTGATTTCTGTCAGCTTATGAAAACCCACATAACTCCATTAATGAAGGATCAAACTGTCCAAGTGAAAAATAGCATTTTTGTCATTTGTTTAGCGAAAAAAAAAACCCCTCACAGACTGAAGACGATGCATTTCGATCATCATCTTTTATCATCAGGCTCCAGAAACAGATCACAGTTAACTATTAGCTCCGCCCATTTCACATATTGAAATT
Organism: Danionella cerebrum; assembly: GCA_007224835.1. Classification (NCBI taxonomy): domain Eukaryota; kingdom Metazoa; phylum Chordata; class Actinopteri; order Cypriniformes; family Danionidae; genus Danionella; species Danionella cerebrum. Next base: position 27,180 of record SRMA01025749.1, read on the forward strand.
TATTTTATCGTGAGAAACCGGAGGTGTAGCGTGAGAGATCATTCAGATCAGTCTTACGTTCAATGTGTGAGAGTTGGCAGCTCTGCAGTTTCACTCGTGAGTATGGATGGTGAAACACCGTTGCGGCTACCGTAGGCATTGTGGGAAATGTAGGGTTTTTTTTTTTCGTTTTTTTATTTTTTTATTTTTAGACACTCAAAACTTTTAAGCTCTTTCTGGCCATATTATATTACATGGCAAGCCATGTCTGGCCCGTGGGCCTTGAGTTTGACATGTGCTCTAGGGGCTCTGTAGTTTTTTCCGATTATTTTTCCGGTTATCCAAATTTTTTTGGTTAACTGACGAGAAAAACTGCCGCTTTCAGCAATGTTTTCAGCCCAGATATTATGATATAACTTTATTATGTTTGCGTTGGCAAGTGACATCCAGCTTAAATGTCCCTATTTTGGGAGATAAATTTAGAAAAAGATTAAAAAGGAGTGTGTGTTTTATTTAGCTGTACTTTTTACTTAATTTTAAAGTTAATTTAATGTAATTTAATTCTGAAATCTTGCGATGGATTGGCGACCTGTCCAGGGTGTATGCCCAATGTGCGCTTTCATAATTTAGAAATGTAAATATGTTACTGTTATTTAATTTTGTACAATTGTTTTTTTTTATATTGTTCATTGTGTTTCTGCACACTGTATCTCAGTGGAGAAATATACATTTCAGCATAATTAGTAATCTGTGTGTGCATTTTCCTTGATAACAAGCAAGCTGAGTCATAATCGAATCGCAAAACACACTTTTGACCTTAATAATCGCATTGTAACATTGTCACCAAACCGTGCAGCCCTAGTATTTAGGCATCTAATATTTTTCACTACTAAAGATTTCTCTTTTATAAATGCTACATTACAACTACAAGACAAGATATTCTTAACTGAAATTGGGAAATACACAAAATAAAGTGTTAAAAGACAAATCTAATCTGTACAAATGTAGAGAAGTCCACACAAATATTTTTATTTAGATTATTTATTTCGTAATTATTACTTGCGTATCTTGTAATTAGCCAAACTTCTTGATTATTTAGCTCAGGGTACACATCTGATGAGCTACGGTGGTTAGCGGATCTGCTTGTTACTTCCCAGACGCCCATCTCTCTATGACGGCATCGCCTGGTGTTAGCGTTTGGTTTAGCTGTGCGCATACAAGCCGATTGCATAAAGGACGGACACAGGGAAGACGCTGACGACCTCTCTGCTTTATTCTGAAACTCTAACTGGTGTATGGATGTTTTCTCAGCTGTTTTTGCTTGATATAAGAAAAAATATATCAAGTTATTTTATTATTTGTTTTAAATCAACAGTTTTCATGATACAACATTGCAAAAATAGATGGAATATCCCTTGCGTAATCGGCAGCTCAATGGACTTTAACCCTGAGAAAAGAAGAGTTAATAAAAACCACAAGGTTCTTGAGCAGGACTATCCCGATAAGCTTGTCACCCTCTCCCAGCCTCGAGCAAATAAAGATCATACATTAATGTTTCTATGTGTTACACAACTTGCAGCGATTTGCATTGCACTTGATGATGTATGGCTTAGATGCAGCTGTTATACAATAAACAGGAAGTTTATTGACTCTTGCGCATCTCAGCATCTGCTTTTTTTTATTGTGACCACACAAAAACACACCCCACGAACTATTCTAAAGACTATGGTATTCCAATAGGTGGCAGTATGATCTACTTTATGTTCTTGGTCATTTCGAGAACTATCTGTGACCTAGACGTCAGCCCTGCTGCTGTATCTTTTACAATTACATTTTCAACCAACTAATCCACAGTTCTATGAAAAAAATGCAGCCTTTCAGTGAGAAGTCACTGATTTGAGGCCAGCCTGAGAGGAGCTTGAATGTTCTCGCTGTGCTTGCTTGGGCACCAGCAGAACCCTGTGACCCTGAAGAGGAAGAAACAGCTAAAGAAAATGAATGCTCATGGGTTTTACCCTTCTCTTATGGGTAGATAAAAGAGTGTGCAAACTTAAAAAGCATCATCAGCATTAGAAATGTTTACAAATCAAATATATTGTATATGTTGTTTAACGTAATTTCCTTTCAACTTCGCTGCTGGTGTTTTAGCGTCACTTACTTTACAGTTTGACTTACACACTGACACACAATATAAACACTTACAAGTCCATGCACAGCGGCTGTTTTTATTTAAGAAAGGAACGACGCAACCCAACAATTGTCATAATGATTTCAGATATAATAGGTTTCAAAAAGGTTATTAACAAACATTACAAAAGTTTTGGCACATTTTCATGTTATTTGCAAAGTGAAATGTAATTAAAATGTTAGAAAATGCACAATCCTCTTTCAGTTTCATTTTACAGACCCCAAATCAGTGCTGAAAAGAAGGGATAACCTTTGGAAATACAAGACTTGTGATATGGCTTGTGTTTTTCAAAGTTTTTTCAAATAGTTTTGACCTTGTCTTTGCTTTTTTTGTGCCATTTATGAATTTTTATTTTGTCTCAAGACTTTTGATTTTTGTTTTAAAACAAAAACTGTCCATTAACTTTTTTGCAGTTAAAACAAAGTTCATAGTTGTACTTTTTGTAGAATTCCAGGATTGTTGTGGAATTATTGTGTAATGTAATTAAAAATATTTGTAAAAAAAAAAAAAAGAAGCTGAGGTTGAACTAAATAATGAAATCAAGCAATGCCAAAAAAAACAGTACGTAGTAAAAAAACACCCAAAAAGGCGCCGAACTTCTAAGGGTTAAACAACAATCGTAACTTTATTACATACAACCTTATGTAGTTATATGCACTTTGTGACTAAATGAGTTTCCGGAAGTACTTTAATTTATGCAATAGTTGCTGTGTTGCTAGTGTTGTTTCTCTGAGGTGATTTTAAGGGATTTCACCGTCATGCTGGGCATCCATCAGTTTCCACCAGATGAGAGAAGGTGCCAGAGGATCTACCAGATGGCACTGGGAACACGAGAACTAATTAAGTGCTCCAAGTGAAAAGCCCAGTAATTGATGTTCTGACAGTAAATGGTCTATAAGAAATACGTCCAGGGGAAATGATGGATTGATGGACGGATATATAGATACATAATTCAGTCTTAATATAAAGTACTACGTCAGCTGCAAATGATGTGTGGAATTACGTGAAGCCAAATGAATGTGTGAGGAGAGCGTGTGTGCATGATGGACGATCTCATTGGCAGCAGCCCAGAGCCTAATGAAGCAGAACAGGCATTAATGAGAAGAATGTACGAAACGCATTATTTAGCCACTGTCACTTCCTCTGATACTGGGACATGCATTGATTAGAGGCAGCCTCTTGAAGAAGCCCTTGACGACCAGATAATCATGAGTTTTCGCAGGAAGGAAGTATGATAAAGAACGAGAAGATGAAACTTTCAAAATCTCTTTCATAAACTTTAGGTTGCCAGAGATAAATGAAGGGGAAACAGATACGATTGTGTAAAAAACGATAACTGGATGCAAACTCGCTTTCACGCATCTGCTCTACAGATTTGACCTGTCTGAGGTCTTCTCTTTGAGGCTGTGCTATCTTATCAGTGCCGTCTGAATGTCACAGCACCTGCTTCCAGTAGAGTCATTATTGAGCCTTTTCATGCAGGAACACATCAAGAGTCTGATTGAAGAAATGCCATGCAGCATGCCAAAATGCACCGTTTTTGGTGCACAGGTAGTTAGTCTAGAGTACTTTTTGACAAGATGAAGCAAAGGGAAATACTATGGATATAAGTAGTCTTTTGACTTCCTGTCTCTAGGTAATACAAAGCAGCTCTCTTGACTGTGCATTCCACTTATGTAAACACAAGAGTGGTTACTTTATGTTGTGTTATAATGTCAGTCCCTCATTAAAAACTCAGCTGAATCATGACGTTGAATTATTCGTGCATACAAGAGTAATCTTGAGTAATCTCCTGCTAAAACGCTCTGTTCTGCGAAGCCCCGGCCCTTTATGCATAGCTCCGCCTCTGTCCCCTGTCTGCTGCTGCACCGCTCCTCCCCCTCGCACAAAGACTCGTGTCTACGGCTGAGGGAGCTACTGTTAGCAACAGCTGGTATCACTACGTGTCAACGAAGCTCTTCGTTCAGAGTGCTTTTCTCTATAGTTCTCCAGATTACAAAATGACTTCTACAAGGAGATGTATGTTTGGACGACACGCTTCGTCAAAAATGGTTAAAAAGCTTATGTATTATTTCATAGCAAAACATAGTTTCATTATGATGCATATTTTTCATTTCCTAGTAAAATGCTGCCACAAAATGGTGTAAATTTACAAGAGGATATTTACCAAGCAGACACGTCTTGAAAAAGTCTCTGTACTTGCTCCAGTTCTCCCGAAAAACTCACTTTCTGTGTCAGACGTAGGATCGTGTGCATAGGCTTGTACAATATCCTCCGTTGCCATTTTGTAAAAACACGATTTTAATGTTTTACTATGAAAACGTAGCGGCACAAACGGTAGCAGCGCGCATGGAGTATGACGCACTGAAGGGGGCATGTCGGAAAGAAGGAGGGGGCTCTTAAAGAGACAGGTGAATATCAGGGCGTTACGCACAGCCAAGATGCCAAGTCAAATTTCTATGAGGTTTTTTTTATGACAAATACAGCGATTACAATCCAACTGTAGGTAAAATTGTTACTTGAGTGAGCTATAAAACGACACAATATGCATGAAAAACATATAAAACAATATAATATAATGAAGCTGCCACGAACATTAATTAAGTGTATTAATATCCGGATGAAACGAGGCATTCATAAAGCAAATAGAAGCATTTCCCACCTGCAACAGTGGTCATGCGTATTTGTTGCTTGCCTCCGCACTGTTATGGCCACACGTTTACCACAGCCTATCATTTTACAGTTTTAACAGTTACTGTACATCTGATATTTCATTTACATTGTGTAATTTTGTTATTAGCATGTGGCTAGCTAACGTTCACACTAATTATGTGACATAATTGACTTTTATTTTCAAGACTATACATATATAGTTTTAAATACAGTTTATTGCCATGAAGCGCTTGTCTGAATGTGTTTTATTCCCTCCCGCGTTTGTGAAAGTGGCTGATGTCGAGTGGCGGTTCTACGTGGAACAGCTCCCTGGGCAAGACTTACTCGTTACTTTAATGGTTATGAATATATATTATAGAAACCATTAGAATTTCTCTAATAGTTTGTATATGGCTTTGATTGTGTTTTTTTTTTTTAGCAAGGTAGGTTAGCATAGCAAGCATCATACGCAAGAAGGCTACAAAGCTAAGAGTAACGTTATTGAACATAATGACATGCACACCTTAATCATTAACGACACAGATTTTTTTCCCCGCCACAAGTTCATGTGCCGCCCTCCATGTGACATAAAAAAAATGCTGCCCTGGCGACTGCCCTGTTCGCCCGTGCCTAAAACTGCCACTGGTGATGTCGATTGTTGAGCTTCGATACTGACACTTAGCGTCCAATGAGCGCCGATCTTATTGAAGCCTTACCTTAGAAGTGCCTGCCCAAATCTACAATCCAGTCCAATTCCTCAGCACACAGGTGGTAAATCAACTGGATTGGGGATTTTTTGATTATGTACGCCAGGGGCGGGGGGGCTGAAGCAGTGTTTTAGTGGGTGTCCCTGGCACCACAGTGCGGTAAAATTGAGATCATTGGCTGAAGAGCGCATTCATACGCATGAGTGAATAAACTGACCTGGAGCTACCTGTGTGGTTATTCTAAATTAGTCAACACCTGCCAACCAATCATATTTGAGTATTCAGACCATGGCATAAAGCCAAGAAGACATCAGTGTCTGTATTTTATTTTTTTTTAAATATATATTTTCATTGATTTTATTAATAGAGGGGACAGAGAAGAGTGATAGGAAATTAGGAGGAGAGAGAATGGGGCTGTGCAGTCACTCGTTTGTGTCCTGCATGCAATCCACTAGACCACGGCGCAGGACATCAGCGGCTGCAGTTATCACTGTAGCATAAAAAAGAGCAATTTTTTTTGCATATAAATTACAGTGGTTACCCAAGATACGAAACTAATCGTTCCAGGGCGACGTTCGTATCTCGAACATTTCGTATCTCGAAAAACCTACAAAGTTCAACTCAAATTCACTAGCTCACAGAACTGACGGGAATTGCGGATGTGGAAACACAAGGAGAGATCGACACACGATTTACACAGAGAAAATGATTTTTAAACAACATGTTTAAAGTCACGAGTCGCTAATTTAAGTGATTTACACAAATAAGCAATAGATTACATTTAAATCTCTTTATTTGAAATGAAGGAGGTTGTTGTTTTGACCTCGGCGAGGGGAAAGGGAAAAGGGGGTTGGATGGTCATGGCTTAGTTTGTCTTGTACAATTTGGCCTTTGGGTAAAAAGAATTGGGAAACCCTGCTTTAGTGTGTGCGCTGTAATCCTTTTAAACACAGTTGCCGTGTTTTTCTGTGACAGTCCCAGTACTGATATTCCTAGAGCTGTAATCATTTGAGAATACATTGCACATGCAAGAGATCAAAGTGTTCGTCCGAAGAGTTTCCAAATGAATCAATAAAGTCAATGCATGGTTGCTACATTACTAGTTTAACAAAGAGAGGAACACTGTGTAGGGCAACAGGTAGCAGCTGAAATACACAATAACATCAGTGATTGCTGCAAGGTTTACGCTCTTTACACACGCAGCAACGTGTCTCTCGTGGATTTAAAGAAGAAACATAGCGATCTGAGTTTGTAGCAACATTAATTAAAAATCCCCATTAACATTGAACTCTTCTCTCTTTTTTTCCTTCCTGCTGTCCTTGTAATTGAAAGGTAAGCTCCTCTTATTCTCTCTTATTAATTGTGCAAATATTGCCGTATGCTTCCGTGTATAATTGCTAAGTATATCATCCATCCAGTCTGCTCTGTTATGCATGCTCGTGTATGATTCTCTTTGTTCCTCTGCTTTCGTGTGTATTATCTTGAGGGTGAAATGAATAATTTGTCCCTTTGCCAAAGGGGTATTACGTAATATGTTTTATTAAACTCCCTTGCCCACCTCACATGGTGTCTCCAGCTTTCTGCACATTGTGTTTGCAAAATCAACATACTGTATCGCTTTACCCGACAGTGTTTTTAGCTTTTAATTAGGATTTATACAAGTTTATTTGTTTCTCCTTTTGGCTAGACTCACATCGTTCTCACAGCAGGCAAATCCAAAGCCCCACAATCCTCTGCTCTCATGCCCGTAAAGGAGATTTTATTAAGGGGTTACCATTTTTTATACCTGTTGGTTTATTGAATATGCAGCAGCCTCAATCTCACATCAATAACCAACAGGTTTTTTTTGGTTTCTGGAAGAGGATTTTACAGCATAGCGGTCACAAAGGAAATGCAGGGTATTCCGGAGCAAAAGTGACGCATAGGTGTGTAAAGGTTTGTCCACTTTAGGCCTGTGCCCGAAGTCATTTGTGGAGGGCCGTTGCCCTACATGGTTTAGCTCCTACCTTCCTCAAAACAGTGTTGTCATGTCAACTCATGTTCTTATATGTGGATAATTATTTTGGAAAATGTTACTCTTGAATCTCTGGAGCCCTTTCACGGGAGGGATGCTGCAGCTACCCGCTGTGACTTAAATCTCACAAATGAGGAATTACTTACCATGTGCATGTCATGGTGAGTGAAACTAAATAAAATCTTAATCCTTTGATAAGTTTCATAAAGATATGGACTCCTAAAGAATCTTTGTACTGCAAAGGCCTGCCATATCAGAAAAATATGGGCATGATGTGAATGTTTAAATGTCTCAGCAAAGGAAGTTTTTTGGTGGATGTAAAAAAACATATAAAGAGTTTTTTAGCTATGAGTGTTTGTTATGGGAATATGTAGACTGGTGTGAAATGTAATGGGTGAAACTTGCACAAAGTGAATTTTGAGCTTGTTAGTAGGACATCTGCACTAATGTCCAGCCACCTTTCAACAGCCTCACATTTGGCTCATTTTTGCGCAACGTGTTTACCTCAGCCGGACAAGTGACCTTTTCCAACTGGCACATGGAGAGTTTTGTGGGGAGGGTTTAAGGTGTGTGACTTTTTCACGCTTCGCCAGCACCACAGATGTGAACTCATTAGCAATGAAAAACTATGAGAGCAGCCTGTAATCATTAGCAAATGACCAGGTTACAAACCTCATCAAGGTCTGGCCTGAAATTTGGAGTGAACATTTTAAATGACCATTTATAGAATCTGATAAATATGCTTTTTTAAATAAAAGTAATGAATTAAATAGAAAGTGAAAAGCAGAGTGACATATTAATTGAAAAAAATTAAGTAACAGAATTCTGAACAAAACTTAATGTCATGCAACATATATAAATATGGGCAGGCACTCATCAGTGGACCGTTTTCCAGCCCTTCATGAACTGCTTTAATGAAAGTAACATAGAGGAGAATTTGACTCAGATAATCCTGAGGAGGACCTTGATTAGGAGGCATCTTCTCAGATGAAATTGTTGTCTCTAAACCAGCAGGAGACACATTACCTTCCCAAAATGGAAATTATTATGGTGCCGCTCGCCACTTGAATGACAGGGTGGACTTAGTGCTGCTAGTGTCATTAAAATGATTCCAGGTCCCATCAGATATGCTGGCAGTCATGTTCAAGACATCAGCATTTCATGGGCCACCTGGTGTTCATAATAAGTACCTGGTGTGCATAATTAAGTTCCAGTCTTCGTTAAAAGAAATTGTTATTAGTTTCACAAAAAAAAACATATACCAATTAAAGTACAAAACTAATAAAACAACAAAAACATAGTTTTTCAATTTTAGGTAAAACAATAGAGTTTTTTTGTTGACTTGTAAGTGTCTATAGCAGTGAAATAGGTAATCTGTGTGTATATACAGGCCAGGGAGTAGAGGGATGTTAACTATTCAACAGAGACATTAATTACTGACACTAAGCAAAAAAAAATCATTTAAATTGCATTAAATTGGAAGATGTCTCACGCTTATAATGAGATTGAAGCCATGTCCATAAACAGGTTTTTTGAAACTACGGAGTTATATTACATTTTTGCCATTTTTATTCCAAATTTATATATTTTTTTTCTCACACCATGTACAAAAAATTGTCCACACATGCCCGGTATAAAGTACTAATTCAGAAAACGCTGTAATGTCTAGACCAGGGGTCTCAAACTCATTTGAGCTCGGGGGCTGAAATGTGAGTTTCTGGGGGCCATACCAAACAATTGATTCATTTGTTAAATACATATTTTTTTCTTATTAATAGTTACTATTTTTTCAACACAGAACCATATTCTGAAAGTAAAACATTTTGATGAACAAATATTTCCATGGGTGGCACTGTGGCGTTCCAGTTAGAAGGTTGTCGGTTCGAGTGTTCGTGACTGAAGATAGGCCCCTGTGAGCCCAAAAGGGAATAAGTGGATTGGTAAATAAATACATTTTTCACCAAAAAAAATTCTCAATGTATAATGTGCTTCAGAAGTCAGGTACAACCTTTTCGCTCCATATTGAAACTCTTCACACTGAGCTCCCAGTTTAACTACAAAACTAAACAGTGGTTTAGATGGAATAACTCTCTTGTAATGTTTTTTTTTAAAGGAACGGAGATGTGGCACCTGCACTGCTCACTGCGCATATACTACTGCGAGACAATAGCGTATACTACTGCGTATACATCATATTAATACACTGCTGCGAGGTGGAGACACGCAAGACTAAATAATTGGTTAAAACTATGTATAAGCAAAGCAATTCATTCACGATTTATTATTAAAAATGCAGCAATAATTAAAATGCTACTTTTGTAATCCTATTCACAGTGAACTCCATGCTCTCTCTCCATATCTCTCGCTCTCACTCCAAAATCATCCCACAGGCCGGTTGCGGCCCACGGCCATTTGTTTGACACCCCTGGTCTAGACCAAACAACAGGTGGAAATCGATTTTTAAAATGAGTATTCAGCACAGAGTTTGCAAAAACACAAACACCTCTGCTCAGTGATCAAACAGGAAATATATACATGTAATCCTATACATACTATAAGCCAAGATAGCAGAGTAACAGGAAAACACAGTCATCGCTTCAGCTAACATTACGCTGGGTGTTTGTAAGCCGTGAAGGCAAGTGATGATGAAGGAAAATCCTATTTCTTTTTTCAGGACCACATGATAATGAAGCTGACAGCGTTTTCAAAATGACACATCTTGTCTGGGTTTACATAAAAAAAGACTACATGAAAACAGTGCAGTGAGCCGCGCAACCAAACAGAAAAATCCCTGTTTTCAAAATAAACGACTACGTTTGTACAAGGCCAGAGAGAGCCTGTTTTATACATGTTTTTATAACAGTTAGTTGAATTTTCAACAGACGTTTACTGCTTTTGATAGTCTGCACCTCTCCTGTCATGACTAAACTCCAACTCGTGTTAAGAAATGATTTCTTTTTTTCTCCGAAGATCTCTGTGGGTCTGAAGGAAGTCTCTGAAGGAAGCTATCTTCACAAGAAATGTGATGAAATTCAGGCCATGCACTTGCTGGTTGTGAAAAAAAAAAACAACCCATAAATTCATCTGTGCAGACGTTTGTTGAAACTGAAAGAGCAATGTGTTTGGTGTATCTTGAGTTTTTAAAAATGTAAAATCCTCAGATTTTTTTTATTGGTGAGCTAATAAAATCCCAATATAATTTTATGCACAAAAACATACAAAATGAATGATTTGTGAAGAAAAGAGAAAGGCTCCATGACTAGGGTCCTTTCCTCTGAGAGGAAACAAATCTTTTGTTTGCGCTTGTTAGAGAAATAGAGATGAGAGTGAGTGGTCGTCAAGAAGGCTGGAAAAGACAGTGCGGCTAAATCAATAGCAAGCTCTGCCATTGTTGTTTTGGTGATACTCTGATTCGCTGCTGTGAGGAGGCTTGATGGATTCTCTCATTAGCTGCTCGTACTCACCCAGCACTCACTTCAGTGCCTGGGAACGTGCACTTCATTTCTCAGAATGTTCTTGAGATACAGTGTGAAAGAGAGGGTTAGATTGTGTTTATGTATGAGGGAAAAGTACTTGCTCATGTACTTTATTCAGCTTCATTCGTTTTTGTCTCGTTTAAAGGCTTCAAACAAAGCAATAATTTTAAAGAAATTGATTTTTTTTTTTGATAGTGGGTGACTCTGGCAGAGATCTCTGATTTGCTTTTTCATACACTTGAAAATGGAAGCTTTTCCAAAACCGATATTCAATTTGCAATGTATTTTGCGAAACGACAATACAATAGGGAGGAGGCCCCAGGGAAAACCCAGGACACACTGGATGGACTATGTCTCTTTAAGAAACCTGTCTGGTTTTCTTTTTTATCCTGGAAATAATCACAAGAATTTTAAGATAGGATTTTTTATCAATACTCGAGTTTGAAATATTGATTATTACTTCATTGGATACACATGTGGACATAAGATGTTAAAGTCTGATATGGATTCTTTATAAATATTCCACTGCTATATCACTGAGACGACAGTGAGATCACTATTTACTCTTTGTATTAAATGTATGTGTGTGAAACTTCTTTGAATTGTTATTTAATGCAACACCTAAACACTTATAATTACACAAAGAACAAAGACAGCTTCAATAAAGTTTCAAGCAAAAACCTGTAGTATCAAAATTTCCACACAAGTACATTTTTAAGAATACTGAAAAACTAATAAACAATATTTTAAAACTATATAAACCAAGTAAGAAAATAAGTCTCAACAAAATAAATGACCTACTACTATTTCCAAAATGATAAAACAGTTCCAGTCTTTATGGCCTCTCTTTCTTTTCTTTCTGTAAATTCGAATTGAGGAACACAAATGTTCTCACTTTGGAATTCTTGAGACGATTTCACCTCTCTGTGAGTATTTGTAAGTTTTGGAGAAAATTCTTTCTGATGGCACTGATGTGGCCACAACACAAAGCTTCTTAGCCGTTAGTTTTGCTAAGCCTTGGATACACAGGTACCCGACTTTCCCACCACTTCAAAGGGTCTTCATTCTTAGGAACAAGTGGTTCCTCTGAATACGCCCGCACCTCAGTGACAGTGTCTGCTGTGGGATTGCCACTGTTCCAGCTACCGGCTCATTTATACATGTTTCCCCCCTCCCCCCAGAGGAGAACGGCTCCCTACCAAACACGACTCGGCCCCCATCGTTCATATTAATGAGGCGTTGAAAAGATTTGATTCGTTCGCAAACGTCACAACACTAGTAACGACAAATTTACGGCTAGCACGATCTTTGAGAGACCAACACAATGACGGAAGGTGGGCGTGTTTATCTCGGAATGCATTTTCAATTGAATTTTGCAACACAACCCACGGACATGATGGAAATTCAATCGTGAATCTTCTAACTGTTCGATTAAACACATAAAATTATTTTGGTTATACATTAGCATTTTAATTTCGCTACTTATAAAGCATTAAAATAGTATGTAATTGTCATTTGAAGATTATTGCTGTAAGTGGCAAATGTAAATGATATAATTTCATTTTCAATTTTATTTTGCACCAAACATTGTAAATGTTTTGGGAAATGTAAATGGTAATGTAAATGCAAAAAACATTGCTGTTTTGAATTTTGCATTGTCTTTTAGCGAATGACATATGATGTAATCAAAGTAAGCTAACCTTTCGAGACAGTGAAAGGTTTAAAGGAGTAAAATATGAGCATACAACAGATTCATAGTATTGGATTTGGGGGTCCCTTGCCAAAGTACTCCATGGTTCAGGTGGTTCATATGCTTCTTTCCTTAGCCGGAGAACAATGGCATTTCTGCCCCTATCCCTTCAGGCACAAGACATTGATTCCCGCTGGTAGACCTTTTTACGCCTCGATGCGGTCTCTGCACACCCCTTCCCCCAGGGTGCAGCTCCTCCTGGTCAGGCGTTCCCTCAGCTGAGGACAGCTAAATACTTTCCAGTGTTACACGACCTTTACAGGTTTACGGCCTTCGCTGCTAACCTCTCCATGAGCTTAGCGTCGGCCTGTATAGAAGGACGTTGGGTATGGCCCTTTATAGAGAGTTCCCATCAGACTCCATATCGTAACCTGCATTCCCTGAGACACATTCCTTTTCCATGCCCAAGAAATCACAATCATTTTTCAAAATGAGAGTTCATGTTCTATATATTTATGTTTTATGTAGAAATAGCACAGCATTAGTGAGCAGATAATACATTTCTCACAAAAGAACACAGAAGACCTCCAGTTGAGCCTCAGTTTGTAAAATTATCCATTGTAAAACGAAGATTAACCTCTTAAGCCCTGAGGCCTATTTTCCGAAAATCCTATACTTTTACTTTTTAAGGCATTTCTCAGCTTTTACAAGGCCTAAACTGCAAATCTTGGTATCAAAATGAAGATAGGTTCTTGGGAAGTGGTGTGGATGAGTTAATTTGACAGTCAAGAACACTGGGTAAGAGTAATTGATGTTGGAATGGCCAAAAAATGAACTCCGCCTAAAAAAACACATGTTTCCTCCAATATCTCCTTATTTTACTTATAACGAAGCAAATAAACACAATCAATTGTAACCACTACATGTCAAGAACATCTGTAGCAAGTTTGGTGTTCATACTACAAGAAACTAATATTCTGTAAAGGTTTTGATTGAACAAAGTTCAGGCGTAATCCATGTTGGCACAGTTTGGCACAATTTGGCACAATAATTGAAATATGGAAAAAATCTTGTCCAAAGCTTCAGCTACGTTCATAGTCTTCTTTTCTTGCTTATGGGACATGATTTCAGCAAAAAAAACTCCTAAAGAAACGCTGTAAAAGGGGGGTAGAAGCTCATTTACGCCATCTTGCTGCGCTTTTGGGAACCTTTCATTCACAAACGCTTTCGACGTCGAGCTTCTGCGTGTCCCTACCCCCCACCATCTGTCCAATCCGGGAGATCTATATATCGATGGAAAGCTCTGATTCTATGGAAACCAATCAGCTCAACCATTTTGAGACTGACGGGATCGCCGACGAATCACACGACGCGCAGCGTGGAGAGACCACCTCTTACGCACGGGGAGTCATTCCATATTTGGTGACGTAATGACGCCACAAAGCTACAGAAATAATCCAAAATGGCGTTTGCGCGAAGCTATCGACCGGACATAACAACAAACGGACTTTTATCGCTATGGAAATAACTTTTTGTTGAAAAAACGGCAAAGGTAAGACAAGATTTACATGCTTGCTTGGTTTTCGCTGGCGTTTTTTCGTGGAACTTTCGCTCCCTGCTCTGAAATACTTCATGCAATGTTAATGAGTTGCATATCACTGGATTCAGCTGGTTGTTAGCTTTCATTTAATGTAATGGTTTTGGTGTTTCCGTTTATATTGTGGATACATATCGCACATAAACAAAAACGTGGTCATGAATTATACTCCGGACATGTTGTTGTTTATTTGCATGGCGTTCGAGCTGTGGTTAACGGATATGAAATTGAATTAGATACGTTTTTAGAGGAGTTTCCGCTGAACACAACAGTATTTAATATGTGTGGGTTATTCTCAGGGTTAGTGAGCTATGAGTGAAAATGTAACGCACAAGGGGGCAAGTCCCCGGTACCGGGGACTCTCGGGCTTAAGAGGTTAAAGCTGTTTGTGTTCTTCTGGACAAAAAGACCTTAGTTTCCTCATGTTGGAATTAGTTAATAGCTTTTCAAAAGTTACTTGCTCGTCCTGATACTGAGCATTTTCTACTGGTAATCCTTATAGCCATCTTTAGAAGCAGAGTACAGCATGGTAGCCTCATCTTAACATCTTGTTGTTGTGAGTAATTCAACTGGAGAAGGCAGGATTGGATGTCATCACAGATGCGGGTGGGGCTTCAGGCTTCTATACACCGATCCAAATTTTGAATCCGAAGTTTTGTGCAACAAGGCGTATATTACAAATCTGACCAAACAAGTGGTGCCAACGAAAAAGTTATCGAGTTTCGAACTGCGATATCAAATCTTTTTTCTCATGGAGAACGACCAATGAAAGCCGGCTCTTTTGATGACGTGAGTAGGATGTAAAAAGCCATTCATCTTACATTTTCATAGCCACTTGTACGGAGGGGCTATGAAAATGGTGTGGAAATAGCGCTCCACAAATCTTTTTTTCTCCACATTTTTGTCAAACAGCTCCCTCATCATCCACCAACAGAATAAAGTTGGTGTTTAGGAATTTTTCATTGATATTCTTTGATTTCGTCTCAGTCGTCGTTGGTGCAGAGTGCATCTGTTATACCGCAAACGCCATCTTCAGGCTGGAAGCGTCATTGCATCAAAATTTCCTCAACCCAAGCGAAGAGCACCCAAGAGCGTTTGTTTGAATCTCATTTCGGAGGGGTGTATAGAGGCCTTAACTCCTTAACGTGTTTTATTGTTCCATCAGGTTCACGAACTGTTTCATTTAGAAAATTTTCAAAAGCTTATGACAAATTTTTTTTTGTTCCGGAAAAAAATATCACCTTTTCACGTTCCCTGCTGTAAGTAAACATTACACAGCCTCAAATATATGGGTATCCAAATAGTCCATTTTAAAAAAAAAATTATGTGGCTTTGTGTTATCCACAGACCTGATCACGACAATTTTAATTGTGCAATTTGGGAGATCTGAAGTGAACTGGCAGGTCTTACACTAATACTAATGATTTCAACAGCTTGTTAAACAGTTTTTAATCACAAAGCATTTCAACAGAACAAAGGATGCCAGGATTGAAGTCACACAGAGTTCAGTTAGTAACACCAGAATGACGGTATGTGCCTGGAACGTAAAATGAGAGGTACAGCACAGTATATGTGGTGCCCTTTCACCATAATGTGAGAAATACTTTAATTTAGCTTAAGAGTTCAGTTGAAGGTCTGGAAATTGTCTTTTAGTGGATCTTACACAGCATTTCTTTGCTGCAAGCTTTAAACAAATCCACAATCTATAAATCACATTCCCCCAGCTGACATATTCCTGTCACTATCAGCAGAGAAAAGCCGAGCTCAGGCTTATCCCCGTGGTTACAATTAGCAAGTGTGTGATGTATGGCTCAGCGCTCAGAGTAGCAAGCAATTAGCAAGCTGGTTTATCCTCCGATTAAAAATCATTTCAATTCCATGACCGTGGTGACTTTGGTTGTCCTTCATGTATTATCCAGTGGTTTTAAGAGTCAATGGGACTGCATGAATCCTAACGTGATTATTTGGATTTACGTTTTTCCCAAACAAGGTCAATTGAAATAGAACTCAAACCATGTTCCAAGTAAATGTGAAATCAGTGCTTTGCTGCTTCATTGAACCTTTTGACTACACATGAACAATATTGGTCCGCACAAGTGTTTTACACTTTCACTGATCTCTGAATTATTAAATCAAAATGATTATGATATCAAATGGTGTCCAGAACGGTTTCAAAGAGACCGATGATTAATATTCGCTTTAAATGCCAGGAGCTATGCACATAGATTATTAATGGGGAAAATTAAATTAATTTGTTTTCAAGAAGGATGTAATTGCATCAGCACAACTGTCTTGTGTGACAGAGGGTTTTCTTTGCTGACTAAGCATCTCCTTCAAGAAATGAATCTGAAAAAAATGAGGCTTGACGCAGACTAGGGCATTAGAATTGAATTTGATTACCACTGCTTAGCTGTAGCCTCTTGTGATTTAGTATGTACTGAAAATTCTAAACTGAACATTTGTGAATGTCAGATTCGGTGCTTAGCCATCCGCTCCCTGCAGAAGCACAATCTAAATTTAATTTTTTAAAGAAATGTTATTAATGTATTTTCAAAAGTCCATTCTACTCTTGATTGCCCTGCTTGCAAATGGAAAGGGGTCCTCTGCAGGAAAGAGATGGGACCCTCAGGAGGAAGCCGACAGAGTGGAGAATCCCACAAAGTTTGCCTTGGAAAGGAGTCGATACTCCAGAGGATGCCCTCAGAGTTGGGAACTCCGACATGGAGCTGCATGCGATCTGGAGGACCAGACGGGATGAGGGAAAGGCACCGAACCATCAAAGGAATGCCAAAGAGAACCCAGGGGATCGATGGAGTGCTGCTGAGCCACTGACTCAGAGGAGCCAGGAGACAGCAAGGCTGCAGGGTCAGTTAAATAATGAAAACAACAACAAGGAACAGAGGGAAATGCACAGAGAAAGGGACATCACGAACCACGAATTCTCAGGATAATACACATTGGGACCGAGGAACACAGCAGGTGGCAACACAATGAGACACATGGTGACACTGACAGAATGGGAACGTAACACTACTCCCCCCTCCACAACAGGTAGAACTCTCACCAGATTCCATCATAGAAAGGGTTCCTGGAAAGGAAATGTTCTTCTCGGAAAGGAGTCAATGTTCCAAAGAATGCCCCCAGAGTTGGGAAGTCCGCCTGGCAATTCTCCGCAATCCGGAGGACCAGACGAGACAAGGGAAAAGCAGCGGACGATACAGCAGCACCGGCACCAAATCAGCGATGGAACGCCAAAGAGGAGCCAGGGGATCGAAGGAGTGCTACAGATTTAGAGGAGGCAGGAGATGGCGAGGCTGCAGGAGGTTACAGCAATGGGCCAAGAGGTAGCCGGAAGGTTGCCTGGGATAGGCGCAGCATATTGTGTCAAATGCACCAGCTCTGCAGAGGTGAGAGGCAGTGCGCTGAGGAGGAACACAAGGAAACGCCCATGACACATAGGACTACAAGTGACACACAGATAACTTTCATTACAAAATCTCTAACCAATCAGATTTCACGTAGCCTTGTGGTGGATATCATGCAGGAACCCAGGAAACACTCTGATTTTTTACCACCTTGCATTGCTTCAGTCATTTGACATACACAGTGATGTGAAGAGTTGTAGCCACACATTGAAACTTTAGAAAAGAGTAGTGGAAGCTCTTTAAGGTTAAGAAGGGAAGTGGATATTTGTGAGCAGCTGTATGGCTTCATGCCCAGGAAGAGCACTACTGATGCAATTTTTGCCCTGCGAATGTTAATGGAGAAGTACAGAGATGTCTTTGTGGATTCAGAAAAGGCGTATGACAGGGTGCCGAGAGAGGAGCTATGGTCCTGTATGAGGATGTAAGGAATGGCAGAGAAGTACGTCAGAGTAGTTCAGGATATGTATGAGAGGAGTAAGACAGCAGTCCTGTAGGTCAGACAAAGGAGTTCAAGGTGGAGGTGGGGCTACATCAAGGATCAGCTTTGAGTCCCTTCTTATTTGCTATGGTGATGGACAGGTTGACAGATGAGGTTCAAGTTCAAGTTCGTTCATTTGTATAGCGCTTTTCACAACAGACATTGTTTCAAAGCAGCTTTACAGTAAACCAACAAGTTTAAACTCAGAAAATAATTAATTAATAAATGGTGTATATGTCCCTGATGAGCAAGCCTGGGGCGACTGTGGCAAGGAAAAACTCCCATTTTGAAGAAACCTTGAGAGGAACCGGACTCAAAAGGGAAACCCATCCTCATTTGGGCGACAACAGCAGTGTGATTTATATAAACTATAGTATAAACAGATGATATGGTAGTATAAACAGATAATGTAGTATAAACAGATGATATAATAATATTAACATAAACAGATGATATAATAATATTAACATAAACAGATAATATAGTATAAACAGATGATGACTGTGTTAGGTGTAGGTCCAGGGGCGCCGGGACATCTCCAGGTGAATCCGGTTGTTAATTGAGCTGGTGGGCGGAGCCTCCGAGAGTCTCGGAATGAGTATGGGAGGGAAGAGTGGAGCGGTGGGCGGAGGTCCAGGGGGCACCGGAACAGATGAGGTCAGGCAGGAATCTCCGTGGACAATGATGTTTGCAGATGACATTGTGATTTGTAGTGAGAGCAGAGAGCAGGTGGAGGAAAACCTGGAAAGTTGGAGGTCAGCTCTAGAAAGAAGAGGAATGAAAGTCAGACGCAGCAAGACAGAATACATGTGTTTGAACGAGAGGGAGGTAATAGAACAGTGAGGTTACAGGGGGCTGAGGTCAAGATGGTGCAGGAGTTTAGGTATTTGGGGTCAACAGTCCAGTGTGACGGGGAGTGTGGAAAAGAGGTGAAGAGACGAGTGCAGGCAGGTTGGAGTGGGTGGAGAAAAGTGTCAGGGGTGTTGTGTGACAGAAGAGTGTCAGCAAGAATCAAAGGAAAGGTGTACAGAACAGTAGTGAGAGCAGCTTTGATGTATGGGGTAGAGACTGTAGCAGTGAAGAAGAGACAAGAGGCAGAGATGGAAGTAGCAGAGATGAGGATGTTGAGGTTCAGTTTAGGAGTGACGAGGATGGACAAGATTAGGAACGAGCACATCAGAGGGACAGCTCAGGTTGGAGAGGCCAGATTGAGATGGTTTGGACATGTGCAGAGGAGGGATAGTGGTTATACTGGTAGAAGGATGTTGCAGATGGAGATGCCAGGCAAGAGGTCAAGAGGAAGACCAAAGACAAGATATATGGATGTGCTGAAAGAGGACATGAAGGTAGTTGGTTCAAGAGTAGAGGATACTGAGGACAGAGTTAGGTGGAAACAGATGATTCGCTGTGGCGGCCCCTGAACTGGGAACAGCTGAAAGGAAAAGAAGAAGTGGTTGACGGAAGAATGGAAACCAACTCGGCATGATTTTCTTCAGCATCCCTTCAAACTTGCAGAACTTCTGTATAAATACCTGTACAATACTTAGCAAGCAAGCTAAGCTAACGTTCCAATGTTAAACTTCCATGTGCATCTCAGGTGCATTGATAAACTGACGATGTGAGGGTGCATAGTGACTGAATGTGGCAATGTTCCGCATTGTTCCCTCGGATTTGTGCTAAATCTAACTTTTTATAGTGTGGCAAGATGCCTTTGGTTTGGGTTTGTTTCAGGCTTTGGCCTTTACACATTTAAAGGGCCATGAGTGCCGTCTGCCCAAGATCATTTTCAAAAAATGCAATTAATGGGCGTGTTCAGCTATGCATGGTAGGGGTTTCAATAACAAATATCAAAGAACAGTCTTTCATAACAGTCGATAAAACACACACATACCTGCAGTGATAGAAGTCCCGAATTTTAACCGCATCGAGAGTACGTCATATAGTAAAAAAGTACATAACTTCCTGAGAATTTTTTGTTGCGCAACAGAACAGTACTTTCCACGTTATAAACCTTATTTTTTTACGACACCTTGACTCTAACATTTGTTATAGCACGTTATTGGTAATCTAATGTTTCGCTCGATTTAAAACTCATGTATTTTAGATTTTCCTTAGCTGAGATAAGGAATCACTGGTCTCGCACCTTCTTCCCTCTTTTTCTTTTATAGCCTCAGTTTTCTGGTTTGCCCATTTTTCCTTGATATTCTGTCTTTTGGCTGTCACATTGACAGATCGAATAAGAGAAGCTAGAGTCTGTCTCCTTGCTGTGGTGAGAAAACAATTGACACGCTGTTGTCAGGCCCGGAGCACATTGGGTGATGAGAGCAATTTCCCTCTAAAGTTTGAAGGAGGCAAAAGAAGAAAGAATGACTTTACACATCCAGAAGGTGAAGCAGCATGGGCAGTGGCTAAGCGCCTGGAAATTAAATGGAATATCATAAGTATTTAGAAGCTTTGTGATAGTAAAAGACTTATTTTAGAACATATTAAAAGGAAGAATCGTTCAAAAATATTGTGGAACAGTAAAGTCTAGTAACTTAATGTGTGGTGCGGTGACAAAACGATCGCGCCTCAAAGCTTGTCTCCAATCTTATCAGAAACACTTGAAACACCTTGGTCTTGGAGTATTTCCAATCAAGTTTAATCTGACCAAACGAGTGGAACAAGCTGGCTCTTTTGATCACGTGAGTAGGACATAAAAGAGCTGCTTGGTGGCGCTCATCTCACATTTTCATCGTAACTTTGCACAGGAAACAGGAACAAAATAGCTGCCCTCAAATCGTTTTCATCAGCCACCGACAGAATAAACCGGTCGACATCCAGAATTTTTTTAATGTGTTCTATGATTTCTTCTCTGTTGCCGTCTTCATCTGTTGTACCACAAACGCCATCTTCAGGCATTTCCTTGACCCAGACCAGCAAGGAAGAGAAGAGAGGGGACACATTTAAGTGTTATACTTAAAACACGGTCTGAATATAAATTTGTTGTGGCCATTTATTTGATTGTTGTAATTCGTCCTGTTTTTGTCTTAAGATGATTAAACCCTATCATCTATTATTTTGTAGGTTAAACATTCTTTTTAGAAAATATGAAAGGTAGACTTACCTGCTGATGGCTAGACCCAATTGGCATGCTGGGAAACAAGCCATATTTAAGGGCCTGGTGTCAGTCAGTCCCTCTAGAAAATTTCAATGTTGCGATCGCGCAAATTCAGCCAATCCCTGCAATATTTTTGCGGCCTTGCAATTTCATCTAATCACCGCAACTTTACCGCGAATTCGACCAATCAGTTTGGTCCTTCATTGTACGCTGCATTATTTTCACACAGGACTTCCTTATCAGAATAAGCAGCATGAGCACAAATACTTCACACTTACCTACAAATATCACTGCGAAAGACCGTGCAAAGCAATTCCATAATGTTCTCCATGAAAGGAGGGAAACTCTTTTGCTCTGTGTGAAACATTGTCGTGGAACAAAAAAAAAACCTTGCCTGACCGACACTTCTCTACAGCAAAACATGCCAGAAGCATGTCCGTGCAAGAGCCTACACGGCAGGTGACTATCACCGAAGCTGTTGCTCGCAAATCCATCGCAAGCAGTGAAAGGAACAAAGTAAACAACAAAACTTGATAACGTTTGTAAAACTAGGTCTGTGCTGGTTTGCTTTTGTCAGTTGTCAGGCAGTACTTGTGTGGGCAAAGGTGGTAGTGCTAGCGAGTTTGAGAGGGGCAGTTAATAAAACTATTTTTCTTGCTTTCACGCGGTAGTTTCATCAATCATTTATTCCAGTGTTTCTCCTACATAGATGTAGCCGTGGCGCCGCAGGCACAAAATGCTAAAAGTCTAGATATTTTACGGGGACAACATGATTTTTTCTTAATTGAACCTGCGCTGCAGCCTCCTGAGGAAGCAGCGATAGTCTGCAGTCAGATCTGCATGTGATCAGAGCGTGCAGAAACCGCGAGGGTATAAGATAAAAGAGATAATAAAAAATTCATAACATGTTTGTGAAATCATATTTAAGGTAATGCAATGCTGTTGAGAAAAATCTGGCAACTTTTCAAAAAGCTGCCGCAAATTCTGGCATTTTAGGCCGCAACAATCACAAAAAAAATCCTGCGATATGCTGGAGGGACTGGTCAGTGCTCTTGAGGACTCACTGAGGGAAGGAGGAAGACGTATTGCGGACTCCGTACAAATGGATTCATTGAACTTGTGCATCCTGAACCGACTTTTGTGTGAGAGAGAAGTACACCCTTCTGCGTTTAGTTTATCTTTGAATCCCTCACAGTTTAAGTTAAGAAGGTTTTGCTGTTCAGCGTTTGTTTATTTGTGTTTTGAGCTCAAGTGTTTTGATTGTAGACCTTTTTTGTTTATTTGCTGTTTTATGTCGGTTTTGTTTGATCACTGGTGGCGCAATAAAAAACCTGTTTTCGGAAGAAACCTTGTGTACCGGCCTCTCTCTGCTAACAGATCAACCCTTGAAAAAAACACATTTATGACAGGCAGTCCCACTATGAAAACAATTCTATTGATTTGAATGGGATTGGGTAGCAGGTTGGCAGTTCGAGGCTCACTGGAGACCTTCCTTATTTTCACCATGCTTGCGTGGGTTTCCTCCAGGTACTCTGGTTTCCCCCACAATCACAAAAACAGGACTATGTGTTGCAGCATCGTGTTATTTTGAAAAAATGCCGTGTAATGGGCTTCTGATTGATTGATTTGATTGATTGATTGATTGATTGATTTGATTGATTGATTGATTGATTGATTGATTTGATTGATTGATTGATTGATTTGATTGATACTGTGGACCGGTGTTTTTTTTATGCAGGTAACATGTTAATAATGGGGATGCTCCTAATCTCAGCTAGTTTAGGGGTGCTTTCACTCTTGTCTTTAGTTCAATTCATTTCGTTTTCCCTTTTCATTTAGTTCGATCGGACAGGTGTGTGGTGATGTTGATGCTGCCCTGGTGGGCTTCACAAATGTGTTTTACTATTTTATGACTATTGAAAGACTCTAATAACTGAGTTTAGGCATTTGTTTTCCTAAGTATACTTGTCCTCTTGGTTGTGTTTAAAGATTCTTTGTGAATTGGTTGCAGCTGATTATTAATTATAATTAGCTTGTTTGCTGTTGGACAATCAGGTCTGGCTTCCGGGCTTAATTAAGCACTGCTTTTTTTCATGGTACTCACTAGACCAGGGGAGAACTGTGTGTCTGTAAAGGCTCTGGGATGGACTTTTGAGACTTGTTAGTAAGCTCAGGAGAGCTTTGAGCCTACGGAACTGGTGATTTCATCATTTTTTTCCATTTTAGAAAAGATTTTGAAGCTGGAGTGTCCCAAACTATTAGACGGCTCAAGACTGCAACCAAACAGTTTAGTTTATTTAGGTTTTGCTGCTTTGTATTTTTCTTTTCTTGATTTCAGACCAGTGTTTGTTTTAATTAGCATGTTTTATTGGGTTTTTGGTTTGTTTGTTTCCTTCAATGGCACAATAAACAAATCCTTACCTCTGCTCTTCCATTTCCTCCCTTACCTCAGCAATCCCCAGTTACGACAAGGTGAGAAAACAAACAACCGAAATAAAAATTGGAAAAAAAAGCAGTCTGAGGCCTGCTTCTGGAGGTGGTTTCGGTTCAAATTCAAAGACTTCTAGAGGGTTCTATGTGTGATGAGAACATGATCAAACTCTGATCCAAACGAGTGAAGGTGGCAAACACATGCTTTTTGAACAAACACAGCCACCGTACGGCTACAGTTGTCATGTATACTTGAGTAAACAATTGCTGTATCACAATCCAGAAGTGTGCATCCTCCCAAGTGCGTATTATAAGGTCGCATGGATGCGTTGCAAACATTTTTCATGGTCTCAGATATCCCTCAATTAGGGGTGTAATGGTACGCTAAAATCGTATTCGGTTCGGTACAGTGTCTTGGAGAGTTCGGTTCGGTTCATTTGGTTCGGTACAAAACAATAAGAACTTACATAATCTTTATTTTGAAAAGCTGCCAATACACAGTAGAATTCTTGCATAAAATAAATAAAAGTGACACATTTGGGTGATATTTTAAATAAATTGCACTCTTTATAAAGAAAAGCACATTTTTTTAAATAAAAAAATGAAATACTGCAACTAGTTAGGATAGATTACCTATCCACATTTTCTGAAGAGAGCACAGATCTGGTTATAATATCTCCAGCAGTAGAAAATGTTAGATGTGTTGCCTGCCCGATCTCCGTGGAACAATGTCGGCATACAACTTTACATTTATCCACTCGTCTATCCCCGTTATGTATTTTAACAGAGAAACCAAAGTGTCCTCAAACACGAGACTGTAGTGAGGTGAGAGGGTCTTCAAGCTCTGGCTTCCCTTTCGCTTTTGCCATGCCATTTTCCTACTCGCGCTCGTGATCAATAGCGTCCGTGCGGAAACTCGCCTAGGAACTTTGTTCTGCTGCGCTTAATATCGCGGTAATAATAGATTTATATTATTTAATAAAAATACCGAATACCGAAACTGTACGCAAGTGTACCGAACCGAACAGGCCGTACCGAAACGGTTCAATACATACCGTGAACCGTTACACCCCTACCCATAATGCTTTGCGTTTTTCCTCCCCACTAGAATCAATACAAAACACTTGAATTTGTGGTTACATGTAAAACAACACCATTTTTTTTTACTTTTAAATGTTGGTAGTGCTAGATGAATTGTAAAACATTCTTTGTAAACATTAACACACGCAGGCAGCTAAATGTTAACTAAGTATTGGTGGATGTCAATTATGTTTTAAGAAGCAGACGAAGGAGTTCATAGAACTTCTGGAAACAGAACGAAGCTCGACTGTCATCCTGGTTTAAATTACAACATAAAATAGAAAATAATCCCAGAGGGAAATGTGACCAATGTAACCAAAACAAAAATACAGAGCATCTTTAATACAATGTATTAAAAATAAAAGACAATAAAAATAAACAAAGTAATTTAACATTTAAAAATAAGCCATAAAATACTAGAAAGTATATTAAGGAACAAAAAAAACTGACAATGATCTTAACAACTTATCAAACACAAAACATAAATAAAAAAGAATCACTTAAAGAAATATATGAATAATTCAAGAATGTTTCATTCATTCTTTTCGGGATCCAAACTAATGATCCAGCTGGTGGCGCTAATGTACCACAAGCAAACCGCCAAAAACCAGAAAAAGAAGCTAGACCGTCCCGTTTACCATGGGCGTATGCAGCCTTCCGTGGATCCTCCCAAGACGCAGCTTTGGAGGCTGGGTAGGAAGAGCCCTCCGAAGGTTTGGGACACAGCTAATGAGTGGCTCGTTAAATGTCACATGGTTGTATTTTCAACTAGTGCGGACCAAAGCGATCAGTGTGGTGTAGACAACGACTAAATCTGGAGATGATTCCAATGATTTATAAGTTATTCTCCTAGTCCGAATCAAATTAAATAAACACATATAGCACATAGATTTCATCTGGTCTAGATCTGGCAGCACATTTGCAAGGCAATACTACAACAATCGATTCAGCAGGTCTGGGTTTACGTCAAGGCCCAAACATGTTCTGCCAGACTTTATCCTTGTTTCACCCACATGAAATGTCAGACAATTAAAAATCAAATCAATCTACATTTATTGTAAACAAAGAACAGCAGATACAATCATTCGAACTCTACACCTGCTTTGAAAGCTCCCAGTTCAGTTTCAGACCTGAGAGGAGGGAGAGCAGAGAGTTCCAGAGCTAGGAGATGAAAGAGCAAAACGTTGTATTTGTAAACTTTGTATTTACCTTCGGTACCCTGAGAAACAGGTGGTTTGCTGTCCACAGAGACCTTGCAGTATAAACATTAGTTAGGCCCCGATATATGAGGGAGCCGTGCCTGGCGTTAAAAACAAATAACATGACTTTGTATTGTATACGAAACTCAACTGGGAGACTTCTGGACTATCTGCAATCTGGCCAGGAGCAATTTAGCTCTTGACCTAATCAGAGCATGAATCATATGCTCCCAAGCGAGACAGTCGAGGAACAATCTAACTTTCCCGAGCTGACGTAGCTGGAAAAACTAACCTCACACGACGCTATTGACTTGGTCTGTGAATCTAAGCTCACAGCTGAAAAGAACCCCAAGGTTCCGGACCACACGGTTTTAACTCACGTATGTCCTGGTTCAAATGAAGAAAACTTCTTCACTTCAGAGGCACATTCCAGTAGGGTGTCGAATGGTCTATTGGGATAGTCATCTGCAAAGAGATGATACGACACTTTACATTTATTTAAGGGAAATAAATAAAAGGCAAATAATAAGGGGCCTAAAATTGAACCTTGAGAAACTTCAGAGACTGATGTGCAGCCATTCCACTGAACAGCACAAAACCACTCCTTAAAATAAGAATAAAACCACTTTAAAACAGCGCCAACACACTTAAAGTGACCCTGAAGGATAGTATGGTTAACGGTGTCAAACACCGCTGTGGTAAAATTGCCGATCTACGACTTTCCGAGAACAAAAACCATAAGCGAATCATTTTTCTGACGTTTTGCCTTTTTCTGTTGGTAAATGTTCAAAATCAGCATGGGGTTGAATACTCCCCCCACTCCAGAAAAAAACGATTTGTTGATTCCTTTCCTTTGCATGTGTAAAGAATCATTCCTATGGGCATTTGTGTTTTTCCTCGATAAATCTAAATGAATCTGTGAAATTCCACAGCTATGGCTGACCTCTTTGGCAGATGAGAAATTTTCAAGCATGGTAATTGCTGAAAATGATTTTCTCAGCCCACAATAGAAATATCAATATATTGAGTTAAGGCTCATTTTCATGGTACACTTTCCCTCTGGAACCAAACTCAAACGTGCAACATAGTTCAAAGATGTTCCAAGTGGATTTATTGCTTATTTGAAACAATTAAAAAAAAACTGTTGTTTGTTTTTTAGCGATAAAAGGCTCCCCTCTGTATTTTCTCGTGTCTCAGAACCTTGTTAATCTCCAGATTGTATGTACCTCCCACATTGAAAGAACCTGTAAGAGGATACATGCGCATATATGCAGTATATTAAAAAAATGGTGTCGCACGTAATTGGTCTGAAATTTGCAAGGTCTTGTGTATGAAGATTTTTGAAAAAAACGAATTATATAACAAAATGGTTTGTCTTTTTTATTTTATTTAAGTCAATCAAGCCTTTTTCCAATTTCATGCACCTCCACCCTTTCACCACTACCTCCACCAAATGCACTGCTTTCTGTATGGTCTTAATGCCGTTTTTAGCTGAAAGGTCTTTACAGTCTTCACATAGCAGAATAAAAAACCTGCTCTCACTCCCTCATTACCCAGCAGTCCTGTGTGTACAATAGTGTCCTCCAGTCTACCCTCGTCTGTTAATACTGTTCACTTTCCCGGAACTCCAGAACAACGGAGTTCTCCAGGAAGTCCTTCATCTCCATCTTCTACAAGGAAGTCTTCTTCATTTTCTGCATCCTTTGGCTCAAACATGTCCTCATCATTAATCCCATTAAAATACTTTGTTCTTTCCCTTTGCCACAACTCAATTGCACGGAAGGTTATTAACATTGAGTTAACATATACGATTATAGTTTTTGTTTAAACATTTAACACCACATAAAATGAGCTAAATGTGAGGATGCTGCAAATAAAAGTCTAGAAAAAAATGGAAATTAAGCTTTTGCTGAAACACAAACAGGAACTAAATAACAAGAAATCAAACATTCTGTCCTTAATTTCTGCACGGGATACTGTAGGATTGAAATTGATCCAATACTGCCACAATGACGACCACGCTTATGTGTCCTGCGCACCGTCCACTTCACCATGGGCCAGGACAATAAACTTTTCTTTAATTTCTGCACGGGATACTGTAGGATTGAAATTGATCCAATACTGCCACAATGACGACCACGCTTATGTGTCCTGCGCACCGTCCACTTCACCATGGGCCAGGACAATAAACTTTTCTTTTTTTAAATATATTTTATTGTTTTTTTTTTACATTTTTTGAACAGACAGGACAGTAGAGGGAGACAGGAAGAAAGTCAGAGAGAGAGAATGGGGTGGGATGGGAAAGACGACAGACTCGGGATTCGAACCTGTGTCGCCCTGTGCAACCACGCTTACATGTCCTGCGCACCGTCCACTTCACCATGGGCCAGGACAATAAACTTTTCTTAAAAAATATCAAGGATAACCACAAAAAACTGTTGTTTTTTATGTTAATCCAAAGCTTCATTTTTTTTTTTAATAATTATTTCTTCATTACAAAATAATTAAGTGTGTACCAATGTGCTCCTCCTCCATTTTAAAACACTATGCTGCGGGTAACACCGGCTAAAACACTGCTTCAGCCCCCACGCCCCTGGCGTACCTAATCAAAAAAATCCCCAATCCAGTTGATTTACCACCTGCGTGCTGAGATATTGGACTGGATTGTGGATTGTGGATTTGGACAGATATGGCATCTCTAAGGTAAGACTTCAATAAGACCGGCACTCATTGGACGCTAAGAGAGTCAGTATCCAAGCCAACAACCGACATCACCCACTTTCACAAACGCGGGAGGGAAAAAAAAAAGACATTCCGACAGAGCGTAAAACCCTCAAACCCAGCAGCATCAGCTGCTTCATGCCATTAAACCATATTTAAAATTATATTTGTAAAAGTCTTGTTGTGTCGCTTGATTAGCGTTAACATTGAATTCCTACACGTTCTAGCTACATGCTAATAATACAATTACACAATGGAAATTAAATATCAGACGCACAGTAGCTGTTAAAATTATGGGCTGTGGTAAATGTGTGGCCATAACAGTTAAGGGGATCCACATCCCAAAATTAAAGAATCCTTGGCACTATTTGTTGCGTGTTGCCATTGGTGAGCTAACGTTAACTTTAATTCCATTCATTTGTTACAGCAATACGTGTTAATAATAATTTAAACATTTTTGTGTTGGCCAATGACCACGGCATAAACGGGATAATCAACGCTCAGCTGTGCATTACACAATTATAATGCACTTCTTGCAGAGGCAATCACCCTCCGCTGCTCGCTCACCCATAAATATATAATGCACTGTTGAATATCCCTTACATACTTGCTGCCCACTTTGATAGTTTTCTAGATTAGTGTAGCCCAAGCAAGAAATGCACGTCACAAAAGATTCAGAATCAGAATCGTGTTTATTGCCATGTAAGTGAGGGGGGCCTTAGTGATTGGTGCATACAAAAAATTTACAGGGCGTCTGTACCCGGCGCAATCTTAGAAGTCATCTGCCAGAACTTTAGAGTATTCAAATGGCCATCTCAGTCCCATGACATCATCAAGCTAGAATGCGATTTCGAAAGCCAATTTTGAGTTTAGCTTTTATAGACTGTTGACCGACATCACAATTTTAAAAACCGTTAAATCTTCCTATATCTGTTTGAAAGTGAGGTTAACAGTTGAAAATACTAAAGTTCTTAACGGTGCAATAACGAAATTCAAAAAAGGAGTAACGCTTGCACTTGTTTATTAGTTTCTTAATGGATCCAGCAGAGGCAGTAAAACAGCTGCTTTGAATTCACCTGAGATTTTGGCCATTCCTCCTGGCACTGCTTTGAGGCGGTGAGCATAAGACATCTGTTTCTGGGAAACATCGAGCTTCCTGGCTCCGTGAGCGAACATGCAAACAGACATCCTGAGTTCCTCATGCTGGGTGATCTACAGTGTCTTCTGGCACTGATCTCTCATCAGCGCTGGCGGGAGGTTCAGCAGCAGTCTGGAGGTGTGATTTATGCAGAAACAAATATCTCTAGATGTGCGATAACAAGGATGTGTTCCCCTTGTGCTTTCCGAATAGATTTTTTTTTTTTTTTACACACAGTTTAGTGTTTTTGTTTTTCTCCAAATATAATTTATTTTATTATATAATTATTTAAGTTAACAATGTATTATTAGAGCCTTCTGCAGCAAATTGTCATTTTCTCATCAAATTCAGGGTTTGTTTTGAGCGTAATGTCTTCCTGCCGCTCATTAAACTGTGCTTTTCAGATGCAGTGCTTAATTGCTGACTGCGCTGTGCAAATGTGATGTAAATAAACCGTTTCATTAAAGTGTCAGCTGCCAGCTTTTCAAACAATCAGCACACTCAATTATCCGCTTACTTGAGTCGCGATGAAAAAGTGCCCTCGCGTGAGTTTTTTTTTTTTTCTGACCTGTGTAAGAGCCAAACAATTGCTTCAGGAAGTTTCTGCAGTTACAGCTTTGTTTGGCGTTTTCTGAAAGTTTCTGTTTACCATAGCACAGTGATGGACAGTGAATCCGTAGGTGTGTCAAATCTAAAGAAAACGACACTCTTGCTGTTGAATGCTGGCTTGCCTCAGGTATCCAACACCATCCCACAGGTAACAGCTGTGAATTTATGCAGCAACATCGTCACATTACTTTACTGGACTCAAAACCTGCCATTTACTTAATGCTTGTGCTTTTTCAGAGTGGAAACTTTCTGACGCTCGTCATGAAGCTAAAGCTAATTCATGGCAATGCCTTCGAGATACGGAAAAAATTCCAAGACACGAAAAACACAAACTGCTTGTTAAGTCTGACAATGCACTGCACTTCCGGGTCCTGGCTCTCCACTTTCCCATTGACAGACAATAGTAAAAGCCACTGAAACTTTGATAATTATCACATCAAAAACGCTTTAAATCAGTTTTAAAATTTGCATTTAATTTATTACATTAACAATGTGTAGATTTAAGGATTGAGGAAAGGATACTTGATTTTTCTCTGGTTTTTCATCTACTTATACTGTTATTTCTGAGAGTCGTTGCACAGATTAGGCATTTTACATGAAAGACTTGCTTCGAGATACGAAAGCCACCCTGGAACGGATTAATTTCGTATCTCGAGGTACCACTGTATTAACTTCGTCTGCGGCGGTGACGCACGATGCCAGGTCCTTTATTAAACAATTTATTAGCTAAATATTCTTATTACTGACATTTCACTTTAGTGTAATTAACAATAACTTTTTAAAATAATTATTTAAAAATGATTAGTCAGTAAAAAGATTTTTTTAAAAGACGATGTCCTCCAATGCCCACCAGATTACATGCTATGGCGCACTGGTTGGGAAAAAAAAAAAAAAAAAAATTTCGCTGATCTATATACCCTACAAGTCTAAACCAGATAACTCTTCTAATTTTCTAAAAAAAAAAAAAAAAAAAAAATTAAGAATATTTTTATGAACATTTAAGAGGACACCTCTTCCTTACTGAGCCAAGCATTCTTCACAGAGACAGAGCGAGACTGAGTGGCAAAACAAGTGGTAAAAAGTGTTGAATCTGACTCAACTGTGATCTCCATGACTTTTAAACATTACGGATTTCAACACTGGGAATGTACACAAAGCCTCAACACCTCGTCATACTTTAAAATTGGATATGTCTCAGATATTAAAGTGATGAAGGCTTTCACTCATGTTTGAGCAGGCTACTCCCCTGCTAATTCTTAGCAACAGTACACCATAATTAAATAACATTTTATTCTAAGTACTGTAAAAAAGTACTAATGGGTGTGTGTAACGTCTTAAAGTGCTGTTTCGAGAGAAGCACTGTTGCATATCCTGTACATTACTTTTTTTTAAACACAAGTTGCATTTTAAAAACTGGCTCCATGTGTAAGGATTCCACGTTTTAGTGTTTGTGTTTCTGTATACGTCTTTAAAGTCCCACATTGTCATTGATTTCCATGTTGTTTGTGCTCCGTGTTTCATTTGTCAGTCAATGTTTTGGTTGTTTTTGACCAATTTTCTTGTGTTCCTTTTTGATTGGCGCCTGCTAGGCGCTAGTAAACACTAGTGTCTAATTCTGGCTGTTCGTGTCATCCGTTTACATGGTCATGATTTACAGTATGAATATATGCCAGTCAACACTGCCTTAGTGTTAATTTCAATTTAATAGTGCTTCATCGAGAGAGTCAAATCTATAGTTTAGGATTTGTAGAAGGGACCAAGAGCCATCGCTTCCCTTAAATAGGGATTTATTGAGATTTTACTGTTGAAAATCCGATCAGGCCGTACAGAAGTGCTTCCGAATAACAGCTGAGGTTTTAGTAGCGTAAAGCTGTAATGATCTGTAGGTTATAGCTTTCCAAAACATCCAGTTCCATCACAACTGTTATGTTGATAGCAGAGGAACTTGAGCCAAAATGATAACACCATTCTGCGTTTTGCATTTATGAAACCCAATCTGCATTTCCTTTTCAAAATGGATATTTCTTTTTGCTTTTATCAAATCTCACGCAAAAGGGTTCTGTTTTCCTAGTGGCGCTTCTTAGTCTTCTGAAATCTAAATGAAGTAACCACCAAGGAAAAGCATGCGCTCTGCGGTAGATGATCAGGTCTGGGGATTGAGTTTCTATCATCATCTGTGCAAAGTGATTTTGTTATGTTAAACGACCTGTGGCACGTTGTGTAAAGTTATGGAGGAGGGAGGTTTTTCGAGGTAAATAGCCTCAAGCTTGAGGAAGCACTGAGAGTCTATCAATCTAGCCTGGCAAAGAATCCCATTTAAAGTGCTTTAAATGGTTGAGCCTCTGGGCAAACTGAATCTAGCTCAGCTACTTGACAGCTTGTCTGTCATAGATAATTATGCGGAGACATTTATAAACAAATTAGAAAATGTACCCTTATTTGTCTTTACAAAACCTCAACTAAGAGTTTGCTTTAAATTTTTGTTAACTATGAACAGCAATGCAGTTCGGGGCTGTAGTACAGTTCCATTGAATTGTGATCTTTTTCGCTCCCAGTTCAGACTGCAGAGATTTGACCTGGTGGTTGACCCTTCACCCACTCTGGAACGGATTAATTTCGTATCTCGAGGTACCACTAGAACTTCGACTGCAGCAGTGACGTTATATGTTATTACAGACTTTTCACTTTAGTGTAATTTACAATAACTTTTAAAAAAAAGTTATTTAAAAATGATTAGTCAATATAGCCAT
Organism: Danionella cerebrum; assembly: GCA_007224835.1. NCBI lineage: Eukaryota > Metazoa > Chordata > Actinopteri > Cypriniformes > Danionidae > Danionella > Danionella cerebrum. The sequence continues at coordinate 60,413 of SRMA01025749.1, forward strand.
GGGAGTTGCAAGCCAGTGACTTCTGTGCCGGTCTCAAGCCCGGATAAATAGAGAGGGTTGTGTCAGGAAGGGCATCCGGCGTAAAATATGCCAAAAACCAATTATGCGAGTCACCAAATCGATTTTCATACGGGATCGGTCGAGGCTGGAAAGAGGATGGAAATGGCTGTAGTTAATACTTTTTTTCAGAAGAGGGAGGAATATAGAGTTACCTACAAGAGTGGAGGTAGGAGTACGCAGGTAGACTACATCCTATGTAGACGAGCCAATCTGAGAGAGATCAGAGACTGTAAAGTAGTGGTAGGAGAGTGTAGCCAGACAGCATCGGATGGTGATGTGTAGGATGTTTCTGGTGGTCAGGAAGAAGAGGGGAAGAAATATTATTATAAAGGAAGAAGATTGTGAAAAATTCAGACAGAAGCTGAGACAGGCTTTGGGTGGTCAGGAAAAGCTTCCAGATGACTGGGAAACTACAGCAGAGTTGATCAGGGAGACAGGGAGAACGGTGCTAGGTGTGTCAGCTGGAAGGAGGAAAGAAGATAGGGAAACATGGTGGTGGAATGAGGAAGTACAGGACATCATCCAGAAGAAGAGGCTAGCTAAAAGAAGTGGGACATCGAAAGGACTGAAGAAAGTAGACAGGACTACAAGGAATCGCAGCGCAGAGTGAAGAGGGAGGTGGCAAAGGCCAAACA
>SRMA01025749.1:61890-230026 GCA_007224835.1 Danionella cerebrum
TTCTTCTTCTCCTTTCGGCTGTTCCCAGATTAGGGGTCCCCACAGCGAATCATCCGTTTCCACCTAACTCTGTCCTCAGTCTCCTCTACTCTTGCACCAACTACCTTCATGTCCTCTTTCAGTACATCCATATATCTCGTCTTTAGCCTTCCTCTTGACCTCTTGGCTGGCATCTCCATCTCCAACATCCTTCTTCCAATATAACCACTATCCCTCCTCTGCACATGTCCAAACCATCTCAACCTGGCCCCTCTGACTTTGTCTCCAAAACAACCAACCTGAGCTGTCCCTCTGATGTGCTCGTTCCTAATCTTGTCCATCCTCGCCACTCCTAAACTGAACCTCAACATCCTCATCTCTGCTACTTCGATCTCTGCCTCTTGTCTCTTCCTCACTGCCACAGTCTCCAACCCATACATCATAGCTGCTCTCACTACTGTTCTGTACACCTTTCCTTTGATTCTTGCTGACACTCTTCTGTCACACAACACCCCTGACACTTTTCTCCACCCACTCCAACCTGCCTGCACTCGTCTCTTCACCTCTTTTCCACACTCCCCGTCACACTGGACCGTTGACCCCAAATACCTAAACTCCTGCACCTTCTTGACCTCAGCCCCCTGTAACCTCACTGTTCTATTTCCCTCCCTCTCGTTCAAACACGTGTATTCTGTCTTACTGCGACTTACTTTCATTCCTCTTCTTTCTAGAGCTGACCTCCAACTTTGCAGGTTTTCCTCCACCTGCTCTCTGCTCTCACTACAAATCACAATGTCATCTGCAAACATCATTGTCCACGGAGATTCCTGCCTCGCCTCATCTGTCAACCTATCAATCCTTGATGTAGCCCCACCTCCACCTTGAACTCTGTCTGACCTACAGCACATCTCACTGCTGTCTTACTCCTCTCATGCATATCCTGAACTACTCTAACGTACTTCTCTGCCACTCCTGACATCCTCATACTGGACCATAGCTCCTCTCTCTGCACCCTGTCATAATTATTATTAAAGAACTCCATCTCTTTCACCTTCTCTAGAATTTCTGTTGGAATATTACTATTAGCACAAAGATTCTAGACCAGGATGTTTAGATTAGACTTATTTTAATCATGTTAATTTTTTAGTTTCCCATCAAACCTGTCTAACAGTTTATATGAGTGATACAGCTAGATTTAACATTTTTGATGGACAGTGAAATGATATTATTTTCAGTGGCTTCTTTTTTTAAAATTTGCTTTATTTTGTATCATTGTTTTATTATTATATTAGAACGCTGGAGCCTTTCAACTCAATAAAACTGTGCTATAAGGTTTAAATCAAGGAATTTGGGCTCTGCTGGTCAAAAGGCTGCCTTAAGCGAAAATGTACTATGGTGTGCCCCTAAATATTGAGTACATAAAACAAACTAAGTTAAGGATGGAATAACTCATAAATGCTACAGTAAAATATTCATATTATTTGGATTCTGACAATGATGTGACAGAGCTGTTTGGAGCTTTTTAAAAGGAAGAGAGTTTAAGAAGATATATTCAAAATGGCAATCATTGTTAACCTGGACAGAAGCAATGGTGGTCTTCCATTTTCACAAGAAATCTGGGATAGAAGTGAAACGAGCTTTAGCTCAGAGCAGATGACCACTTGTAAAGGTCCACCTGTTCTGTCTCTACTTCTTTATGCTGGGGCCAATTTTTCTGGCAGCTAAACACACAGATCTGAAAGATATATAAAGTATGTAACAGCAGTGGTGTCGGGTTGCAGTGCAGCTTAGAAACGGGTTGTTTGTTGGTATCGAACCATTTCTGGCTCTTTTGTTTCCTGCACAGATTAATGCTGTTTCCCTAGCCCTTAGTAGTAATCCATAATCTTCCCAGACCCTGATTTTCGGAGGGTCAAACTGGACGGACTGCTGCATTGTAGATCTGCAGCCTCATCAATCACTGGACAGCTGCAGAGAGAGAAGGGAAGGCCAGCCAATCAGAGCACAGAAATCTCTGGAGACCTCAGATTTCCAGGAGAGCAGTTTCACTGTCACTCTTATCTGACAGACACATTCACATAGACATGAACTCAGTGCTGCATGAGAACTGGTACAGTACCCTCAATCAATCAACCTGGATCTGGTAAAACCTTGAGCTACTTTAAACCCTACAGTTGACCTTCATTGAGCCAGCTCGCACGTCTGTTTGAATAAACATATTCTTTGACAAATCTCACTTTAGAATAAATTTTGCTTTACTTAATTGTTTTACTTAATTGTTTTTTTAAGACCTACGGAAGCGCCGGTGATTCCATTTGCATATCAATTTTTAAATGCTGGTAAAACTGGAACCACATAACATAGAGCAATGATTCTTTTTGCATCATAAACAGAAGGAGTTAGACTTAAGCCTGAAACATGGCTCATAGAGCCGTTTTTTTCCACGAGTGGGTGTGTAGTATTCCAGTAAAAGTCATCTTCCTGGGACTTTTGGCTTGTACTCGCTCAATCAGTTACTAAATCTCTCCTAAACATCCCCTTTGTCATCTGTGAGGGGCATCAGGCTCAAAAAAAAGCCACACAGGGTGAAGAAAGTGCAATAAAGTGTAAAATGCAGTCACTTCATGTGTGAGGCTTGTGAAGTGCATCAGGAACTCACCAGTCCTCCCACAGCTCCGGAGTGTAGTACAATACTGTTGCACTGTAAATATCTTGTGTATATATCCTTTTTCATTTTTGTTATTTATTGCACTGTATATTGATAAGTTTTGTCTAAAACAAAGCTATCTATGATAAAAAGCATCTTAGAATTTTTTTTTCAATTTGCATTTTGATTGTAAATTGTTTATTTTGATGGTCATAGTGTGCTTTCTGCAAAATGTGCACGTTTTTAGTTTTTATCTTACTTTATAAATTCGAGTGTATCTCAAAAACTAACCAACAAATTCACTCTGAATATATTCACAGTGGCTCAAAAGTCTTTTGTGCAACTTTTTTTTTACTTTTTACAATTTTGAGGGATAAAGCTAAGACAGGTCTGTATTTAGAAAAAAAATGTGGAGAAAAAAAAAAGATTTTTTTGTTGTTTACTGTACTTTTGACACTTTCTTCAGTTAAAATCGAACTAATTCTATGAGTGTTATTAAAATCAAGGACATAAAGGTTATATTCATGTATGGCAAATTAAAATACTCCAAAAATGGCACCACAGCAGGTGAAAATGTAAACTACGCTCTTGCAGACTTGGTTCTATGGCAGGTCATAAAGGGTTAATACAATTCATTAATTATTGCAGGTTAAAGGATATGAATATGACTTATGCAATGTGTAACAGGGCTCTAAGTAAATCAAAGCATGCCGTTTAAATGATAAAAGTCCCTGCTCAAAATGGATTTTGGGAGTGAAATATGGTGCACCTGGCTGGAAACACTTAAGCGCCTTCCTTCTAAACACTTCATTAACAAATTAGGAAAATTTAATTTTCTCTGCCAAGAAAAATATGTGCTGCATGATTTAATCCAATCACAACAAACCGGGCCACACTACCACCAATTTCATCATGCAAATTAGAAATTGGAAAAATCACTCACTGGAGCCAAATTGTTAACAAAGTTCAGGAGGAGCCAGTCGTATGGTTAGTCTTACGGGTGTAATCCACTCAATGTTAAAAAAATTATTTGTAAATTAAAGAAGGAGGGGTTGTTCCAAAAAAATTATATCAAGTATTGGCACACAAAAATTGTTTTAAAAATCATTTACTAAAGCATATGAAAATGCTCAAAAAAGCCCCGCACTTCTACGGGTTAACAGGCATCTTGCCATCATTTGAAAGGTCCCTGGACCCTCCTCTTGGAAGCTTGTCTAGTAGGCTTCTCGATTTTCATTTACTACGCTATGATACTGGGCTAAATCATATTTATGTGTTACTCTGCGCTTGAAATTACGCTGTGCTCTAAATTACGCACTTACTAACTTAACTAACTAATAAAAATAAATAAATAAATAAATAAAAACTCTGAAAGCACTGAATTTATTTTCTGTATCAGCTCGAACATCTTAAGATTTATCCGACCTCGTAACAAACTGCTCAGGTTTACTCCAGAACTGTAAGTCACTTTGGTTACATTAATCGACAGTTTTGTTATCTCCAGGGCAGTGAACCCCTGGTGTGGTGTTTCCTCCTCTGGATGAAAGCTGTGAATTTATGTAATTATTTATTCATTTAATTTTCCCACGGACCAGTTTGCATTAATTACATCAGCACAGGAGGGTGTTGAAAGAGAAGGGGTAAGGAATGAGAGATGTAGGTGGAGTTGGATGAATAGCTAACAGAACATCCCATAGCAGTTTGTTACAGTTTTTACAGTTTGTAAAAATACAATTGTAGACATCTCTAATTAGATTTGAGCCTAGTGAAATTTTAGTTGGAGATCTCTCTAAATACATTTATGACCAGTCAAAAATCAAGTGAAGACAATTATTTCTCAATGGAGATTTATGACTAATTGTAAATGATTTAGATATATCTCCAAATATTTTTATGATTAAAATAATTGGAGATATATCTAATTGACTTTCTTACTAGTGCTAATAAGAACTGAAGATATCTCAGTATCTCTTTATGCCAAGTCGATATATATTCATCACTAGTCAGAATACATTTATACCTGTTTGGAAAACATTTATGGAAAGTGAGGTCAAATGCTTAAATGTTAAAAAGGCTTGCCATATTTAGAGTTTATGGTTCAAATAAGGATGAGATAGTCTAAGTTTTCTGGGTCATTTTGGGGCAGATTTCTGGTCAACGTCCTGCGTGTTCAAGACCGTGTGACTTACACGACGGGCTGCATCGAGATCTTCGGCGGTTACTCAAAGGGCGTAATAGCGTTTCATTACGTCAGAAAATATCAGTTCTGAAACTCTCCGATGTTTTTGTTGTTGAATCTGGCTCTTCATTAGGAAAATACATGTAAAACAGTTCGTTCAAGTGGGATTTTCAAGGCTAATGTACTCACTGTCCTTGAGAGCGTTGAAAGAACAGATGGTTTTAAAACACTTATGTAACGCTGGAACAAAGGGCAGCATGAATGCAGGATAAAAGAGTCTTTATTTGAGAGGAAGCCTCGGAGAAACATTGTTTCTGTGATGGGCAAGCGAAGCCAAGGATCTTAATTAGAATGTGGTTTTATTATTAGCTGGCTTCACACCATATTTCTCATTTTCTCTTTCCTTGAAGTGTAATTAGGGCTATTATTTACACAGCAAACTATTTTCATTACATTTTGAAGATGTGAATTTTGAAGAGGAAAATGGGTCTCCGGTTCAATTAATCCACTGCTAATAGCCTTCAGAGCGAGTACGAAAAAAAAAACGAGCATCTCCCAAAGCCATTAGCAACTCCCCAGTCAGTGTAGTAATGAAACATTAATCCCTGGTATGATCTTGTGCTTGTGTGAGCATGTGCACATTATTGTGGTGAACTTTGTTCATGTTGGTGTTTGTTAAGTGTTGTTGCTGTAATTAGTGACTGGAGGCTGACATTCCAACAAAGCTGCAACCTATTTGTTCTCAACATGTTAGCTTCACCAGCCTTGGGGCTCCCATTAACCCAAGTGAACTGTGCTATTTGGAAAGCCATCCTTTAATATTCCATCTTAAACCAGGGTCAGAATGAAGGCAGTTTTCTTTATTATGCAGATCCTGGGGAGTGTGTTGGAGGTTTGAAAGTGTTCTGCAGTAGTGATACTAGTAGATTTAGATTGAAATGTTTAGCGTCCTTGTGTGATTATTCAGCTGCCACCCAAACCACCGGAGAGAAACCTCCAGAACATGGGTATTCAACTAAAATTCAAAGAGGTCCGGTTGCGTAGTATTTTTCGGAAGCAAAGGTCCAGAAGATCATGACGGTAAACTTTTTACTGCAATATATTATTAAGCTCCCTGCATGTAATCGATACAATTCAAAGCACCTATTGCTTCAAAACATTGAACTGCACATATATTTACGATGCTATGTAATTTCTAAAATAAAAATGCTTTTTAAAAGAAGCAAGAAATCAAATAGATGTGTGCTGATATGCGTGATCAAAACCTTTGTGTCTCATAATGCAGTTTGACTTTTAACAAGAGCTTTTTAGCGCTCACAAGTACAGCAATCCTCAAGATTTGGTCGCACTTCTGCATGAGATCAACCCTCCACATTTCATTAATGATCGGGGAAAGTGTTATTATAAGAGATACGTTGATTTGTTTCACTAACAGAAGCTTTAATAACTGGGTTACGTTTCAAACTTTTGACTAATATGTTATTTCCATGCTATTTATTTTCTTCTTGCCATTCAATGACGAAAAATAAACTATAGCAAGTACAAAATGAAAATAAACAATTGAAATCAAACAAAATGCAGTCTTCAAAACAAACAAAGTGCAACTTTAACATTTCAACCATATTTGAGTCAAAACAAGCTTATAAAAAAGGAATTTTGGGTTGGGTTTAGCTCAAAGTTGAGTGGGAAATTGGAGAGGAGAGCTATCCACTGATTTCCCCACTGGGACTAGTTGTGATTGACGCTCTGGATTGAAACAGAATTTCTACACGTGAGAAATGGAACGTGTGAGAACAGTGAAATCTGTGTCACGCTCAACATGTGAGATTTGAAAATCCTGCATTTGTCGTCTGTTTCTCCGTATCCGCTTTGTTTTCGCCTAGCTACACACAGCGTTTTTGTTTCTAAATTCTTTGCAACCTCATTCTTTCGCTCATCTGCCGGATCTGCAAGATTTTACGCATGTTAGCAGAAACGATTGGCTAAGTCAGGGGTGTCAAACTCAGTTCCTGGAGGGCCACAGCCCTGCACAGTTTAGCTCCAGCCTCAACTAAACACACCTGATGCAGCTTGTTGGTTCCTTCAGGCTGTTTGAAAGCTTCAGGTATGGGTCTCTCTGAGCAGGGTTGGAAGTAAACTCTGCAGGGCTCTGGCCCTCCAGGAATGAATCAAGAGAAGTCATGTGGGGTTACTTAACTCGTATTTAATTGGACAAAGCGTTCTAGCATCCCCTAAATAACTATCGGAAAGATCACAAAATACAAAATTATGGCGTTCCGCTAGATCTTGAATCAAAACGCTCGGTTTGGTCTGCAGCTCTAGGTCCATAGGGATCCCCCTGATCTAGAAAAATGGGTATCAGTCGGCTTTCATTCATTCATTTTCCAACCCACTTATTCCCTTTTTTGAGGTCACTGGGGTCTGCCAGAGTTCATCACCAGCACACATTGGGCGAGAGGGCAGCCTGTCCATTGGAGGGCAGCTTCCAAACCATTGTGAACTAAAAACATACGTAACCAGAGTAAACATACACTGTGACACAATACGTCACATGACACAAGGCAATTTTGTTGCGTAATCGTTAAATGAGGAATAAAAAAAATGTATGATGCATTTTTTTTATTTACTTTTTCTTCTCTGTTGGTTGCAAAAACTTGTGTGTATTTTGCTTGACAAAACGAATATTAAGATAGAAATCACATTTTGTATACACTTTTATTTGTCTTTGTTTCATAGTCTTTGAATCACTTCCTGGAAGCACTGAGGTATATTAAAAAGTACCGTTAAAGACTATGTTTGCCTTGAGAAATGTTAAAAGCTGATTAAATCACGTAAGCCCAAAGGCATCGAGTGTCAGCTCCTCATCAGCCGCACAATTCACTCGTAACATAGATAAGCCCCGCCTCTTTTACGGCATCCTTTTCTTTTACAGCGATTGCAGGAGCCTGTAAATGCTATAAAATGCGAATGAACTAAAAGATTAGTCGACTCCAGGAAGCATTCTGTCACACAATTCCACTAGGCTACTCACACTTTTCTTACATTCATTTAATCTTTCCAGGAATTCATGCAAAAACAGCAGGACTCAACAGTCTCAGCCTTTCGTTTTCACTTGCCATTAAAATAGAGGTGTTTGAACTGTGGAATATAATTAGAAATATGGGTGTGAAAGCAGGGTTCACTCAAACACTCTACCCATCATTTTTACAGTGGGTAAAGGGGGTCTGCTTGCTCTGGGTGAGGTATATAGGGCACAGAATGGTTGATTCTCTTTTCAGTTGAAGGGTATTTTAGTATAACTTAGTAAAGAATTTTGCTTATTTAACTGTATCATGAATTTACATTGAGTGTCTCTGATATTAAGCATTTCCATGAGATGCTTCGGACACCCACACATTTGCATCTTTTGTTGATAGGCTCCAACACCCCTAAGAGGTCCGTCACCTTCCTTGTACATTTGCATTTCTACATTGGGTTGGTGGGAGTTCCTTTAACACAGTGGTTCTCAAAGTGGGGGGCGCACCCGGCAGGGGGGGCGCAGATCATGAGCAGATGAGAAGAAAAGAACAAAAAAATAAACAACCAAAAGACGTAGAGCACAACTGTCAAACTCAAGGCCCGCAGGCCAGATGTGCTCGCCTTGTAAGCGAGAGCTTAAAAGTTTTGAGTGTCGCAAACGGAAAAAAAACTACATTTCCCACAATTCCTTTGGCTACGGTAGCCACACCCATATTTCCGCCTCCATACTCACGAGTGAAAACTGCAGAGCTGTCAACTCACACATTGAACGTAAGACTCTCGCATTTGAGTGACCTCTCACACCACACCTCCGATTTCTCACGCTAAAATAAATTTCACTTGGAAAATAAATAAATAGTAAAAAAAAAGTAAAATAAATATTCAACAAAAATCAAAAGGATTTACATTAGAACAACAAGCATACAATTGTTTCTATGCAACTGAATTGTCACTTGAATAAGTTATAAATAATGAGTTATTTAACATTAAGGAGTAGTTACATTTATTTTACATTAAAATAATTATTAATTAATTCTAAAATAATTATTATTTTACATATGGGGGGGGGGCAGATTCTTTTAAAGGTTTAAAGGGGGGCACGACTAAAAAAGTTTGAGAACCACTGCTTTAACACCTCTTTTTGCATTTAAAAACACTCAAACTCCAAGGCACATTTGGTTAAGATTCGAAGGTCGATCAGGGAAGACCAAACCTTCACTGTATGATCTGCTACACTGAAACCTTCTCCTCAAAAGATCTCTGGTCAAGCTTACTTGTTTTCTGTGTTAGAGAAATCGAATACATTGGCGAGTCACCCAAAGACTAACAATTAGTTATTAGTTACTGTAATTCAATGACTTTTTTAGAAACGCGGTAATCAAATGCGTTACAAAACACAACAGTAAATTCAGAAAACACAACAGCAAATTCAGAAAACACAACAGCAAATTCAGAAAACCCAACGGCTAACTCAGAAAACACAACAGCTAACTCAGACGCAACAACATATTCAGAAAATACGATATATTCAGAAAACACAACGGCAAATTCAGAAAACACAACAGCAAATTCAGAAAACACAACGGCTAACTCAGAAAACACAACGGCAAACTCAGACGCAACAACATATTCAGAAAATACGATATATTCAGAAAACACAACGGCAAATTCAGAAAACACAACAGCAAATTCAGAAAACACAACAGCAAATTCAGAAAACACAACAGCAAATTCAGAAAACACAACAGCAAATTCAGAAAACACAACAGCAATTTCAGAAAACACAACGGCTAACTCAGAAAACACAACGGCAAACTCAGACGCAACAACATATTCAGAAAATACGATATATTCAGAAAACACAACGGCAAATTCAGAAAACACAACGGCAAACTCAGATGCAACGACATATTCAGAAAATACAACGATAAATTTAGAAAACACAGCGGCAAACTCCGAAAACACTGGCAAATTCAGAAAACACAACGGCTAACTCAGAAAACACAACAGCAAATTCAGAAAACACAAAAAAGTCTTTTGCTTTATCAACAAATCTCCTCATTGATTGTTTGAGCTACAGCTACACAACTTTGCCAAGACATCCAAACCGGTCTGACTTGAGTTGCTATATCTTTCAGAAATTTTCCATTGACGGTAAATTCAGAAAACACAAGGACAATTGCAGTAAACATAACGACCTTTTGGCCAAAAAGGAAGGGGTTGTACCATTTGAGAAGCGTAAATTGTTTTTTTGCTTTTGTTGTTGTCTTTTCTTTGTTTTCTTAATTGTGAATTGTTTTGCACCTGTTGGCCACCGTAGATCAGTGCCAAATTAAGAAAAAAAAATACATTTGAAACATAATAATAATGTAGTTGAAGAAAAGTAGAGCAGCAAAAGTACTGGACTAGAAATGTACAAAAGTAAAAGTATACATTTTTTCAATCTACTCAGTAAATTTCAGAGAAAAACTACTCAGCTACAGTAATTTGAATATTTGTAATGCGCCACTGCTAATGTACCTCCAAGCAACTAATGTGCTTTCATCACATTGTATGTTGTTGTTGTTTGTATGTTGTAGTTTTACTCCTACATATCATCCTGCATGCTTGTCTTCTTGAGTTCTCCGACTCTGCTCATGGCTTGAATGTGTAGCTGTCATCTGTTGATAAGCCTCTGTCTGTCTCTTGATTGAATAGAGCCCCTAATAGAGGATGGCGTGGAAAACAGTGCCGTGCATGGTGTCTCTCCTCTCCCATCCTCCTACTGCCGCTCATGCATTTAATTCCATCTCTGCTGATCGCATTCACAGTGACCATGGAACAATTTCACACTTGGAATCTCATGCCAAGCAGCATGTCAGTGTTCCGTCTTTGGTAGATGGGAATGCAGAAAATTGGGATGAGGAAAATTGGACACAATTTAATATTCATTGGAAGATTTTAAGTCTGAGAGATTCCGATTTTCAAAATCAGATGCTTATTGGAATGAAGTAACCGCAGGCATGCAGACAAATTTATTTCTCCAGTTACGCAAAAATGCACTTGATTAATTTTTTATGATTATTTTCATAAAATAAATATATAATGTAGAAAGTACAAACCTTTGTGAGCAAATATTTAATGCTAAATATAATGACAATAATATGACAATATACAAAATATTGTATACAGTGGTACCCCGAGATACGAAATAAATCCGTTCCAGGGTGACGTATCTCAAACATTTAGTTTCTAGAAGCAAGTTTTACATGTAAAACGCCTAATCCGTGCAACGCCTTTCAAAAACAACAGAATAAGTAGGGTTGGGTATCGTTCAAAAATGTTCGATACCGATACCCTGAATTCGGTACCGGTTCCAAACGATACTTTTTTCCGATACTTTTATTTTAAGATATAGATTTTAACAAGATTACATAACACATAATCATAGAGAAGCTTTGGTTTTATTTTTTTAGGATGTTTGTGACACTTTTCACAGCTGGCTTATCTCTAAGACCAATAAGCAAAGGAACAAAAGCACAAAATGAACAAAGTGCAGAGTTAACATTTGCTGTTAACCCTGCATTCGAGAGTCTTACGTTCAATGTGTGAGAGCTCTGCAGTTTTACTCGTGAGTATGGATGCGGCTGCGTAGGCATTGTGGGAACCTTAAAGCACACTTTCTTCAAAGGGAGAATGGAGCGCCAGGACGCTGTCAGACAAACTAGTGGAAAATAGAGCAGAAATGTTTGTTATTGTTCGTATCTCGTATTTTTCTTTCCGTAAATTTCCCGCGAGACCTTTCGTATCTCAAACATTTGTAACTCAAGGCATTCGTATCTCGGGGGGCCACTGTATTGTTATTCGTCTTTCGCTTTAGAAACAAAATCTCCTCCTCAAAAATCGATCGTTCAAGCTTCAGCCACCAAATTTTGCCAAGACATCCTCGAGTTGCTTTATCTTTTCAGAACATTTCCATTGACTTAACATGGGTCAAACTTTGTAACACAGTAACTCAAACTGAGAACCTCATAGAAATCTCAGACGGTTGGGGAAGTCATCACGCTGTGCAAAAGTATAGAAACCTAGGCTCTAGGAGGTATTCAAGATTAAACATCATGGTGAAATTTATTTTATTTTTTTATGTTAATCATAGTAATAAATTATATTTCTGACATTACTGACAGCAAAATCCTGAGAGATAAATTACCTCTACTCAGAGTGCATTTAGTTCCACTCTATTTAGAGTTAAACTGAGTCTGGGAAAGAGTTATTTAATGATCTATTTTCCTAATTTTTTCAATATCTGCTCATAAAAATGCAAATAAAAAATGAACAGGTAGGAGAGGGACTAAATGCACTTTAGTTAAAACGAGAGTTAGCAAGCCTAAAAGTAAAAGGTACACTACAAAAAGACAGAATTTTCATTCCCAGATTTGGAAAAATGTATGAAATAAACTCGATTAAATAACTCTACATAGGATGGGACTGAATACACTCTGAGTAGAGTTAATTGAACTCTAGGGATTTTACTGTGTCTACCCTAGCAACCAAATTTTCTGGACATTTTCCTGGGGGTTTGTGATGTTTGATAATAAATGGCTTCACGCAGCGATGAGTCGAAACAAGTTTTTGTGTTATTACGTGTATTTTCTGAAAGGAATAAACAAATAAATGGTCAGGGTATGTGCCCACACTGACTCATTGCAAAGTGTAGGGTTTTTTTTTATAGCGCGCTGTAATTTTTGATAGTTTGTATACATTTCTAAATGTTTCTCTTTAATAAATATACATGTGTTTAACGATATAAAACAATTCAGTTGTCATCAGTTTGGAACATAATTCACGTCTGAAGGGCAGGGCCGGCCCTTTGTGGCGCCCCCTTGCATCGCACTTCTGTGTGCATATACTTAAAAATACGTAATAGCTTTACCTTAGACATTTTTTTTATTAAAAAAGCAACTGCAAATTCAGAAACAAATAGTACTTTATATTTTTAGTTTATTTATTTTTTTATTTAATTCTATATAAAAAGCCTGTAAAGTATTAGATTTAAACACTCCCAAAATAACTGTCATTAGTACCTTATAAATACCATGTAAATAATATAATGTACAGTGTACTTTTTCTCATTTATTATATAGACAGATATAGATTGTATTAGAGTACTTAAATATTAGTATCAAATTAAATGTTATTGTCATTGTAACTAATTAGCAGCATTTAAAGAATCAGTAAACTGCAGTGTAATGCAGCGAGTGGGAAAAAGTTGATTATTAATATCCGTGACGTCATCTTTACCGTAGCATTACCTCTGTCTTTGTGGCGTTTTTCTTCCTTTTTTGCTCCTGGGCACCAGAGGGTTGGGGATGTTTGGGACACGTACTGTCCATTATTCAGAGGAGAGGGGGTGTCTTTGTGGTGTAGGCTATTAATAATACTAATATTATTATAACTATTAATACTAAATAGTCTTTGCAATGCACTTAACCTAATGAGAGCTGACTGTTTTCTTAAAGACATAATGCGAAATAGATTTGTGGAAGTTGCACTTTTTTTTACCCTCATTTCTGGCGCCCCCCTGGATGTGTGGGACCCTTACTGCATGCTGCCCATGCCCGGCTGAAGGGGTTAAGTCACAGTTTTATATTTCATACAATATTTCACACTTCAATATTTCAATATTATATTTCAATATTTCATTTCAGCTGACAAATAACTAAACTAAATGTTCCACTGTCCTCTTGTAAAATGTTTGTTGCACATCACAAAACATTTGTCAGAATGTGTTACAGAGGTGAACATCAAAGTCCGTAGCTTTCAGAACGCGCCTGATTCCAGTGACTCTCGTAACTTCTTTCAAGTCAAACCAGTTCGACCCAAAACCATCACTGCAACAAGAAGTAAAATAATTACAAAACACTGATAAATTTAGGGGTGGCGCAGTGGGTAGCACTGTGGTCTTCCAGTTAGTAGGTTGTTATTTTCGAGGTTCTCCCTGTGCTTGCGTGGGTTTCTTCCAGGTACTCCGGTTTTCCCCACAATCCCAAAAACATGCGGTTATGTTAATTTAATAATCCAAGTTCCCTTTAGGTGTGAATGTGTGTTGCCCTTCGAGGGACTGGGTGTACCACCGCCTCTCGCCCAATGTGCGACTGAGGCCCCTGTGACCCCAGAAAGAGAATAAACGGCTTGGAAAATGAATGAACGGATGATAAATCTAGATATAGTAACCAGTTTATTTACAGATTTTGGCTGACAGAGAATGTACTGGATCCAATCAAACAGGTCTCGGTCCCAACCTCCGAGGTACCAAATGCTCCGGCACGAATTAAGCACTGCCTGTAATTATTATTGCTAGCATATATTATATTTGGATTTAATCAATTCTCAAAAAACACCTACTGGTAGAATTTCTGTGTAATGCTGACACACAAACTGAGAAGAAACTAATTTTTCATAAATCAGGCTTAAATACTTTGGGGAAAAGGCACTCCTGGCAGGAAGGAATGCGAGAACTGTGAGATAATGACCATCCTTGCTATTAAACTGATGCGCTTCCCTGAGGCAAGGTGAATCAGACTCATAACCCACCAACAACCAGCACCGTTTCCCCAGAATTGTCTTCATATGCATGCAAGAATCGGAAAATGACTTTAAAACAGCATTTATTGAGCACTTCTGCACACTCAGCTAAGCAAACACAGATAATGAGCACAGCAGAGACTGTGTGAATGCTGTTCTTATCTGTTTGCTCTGTAATAGTGGACATCCTCTGAAGAAATGTATGATAGAATAGATTTTTTTTTGATGATTTGGTAATTGCACTTGTGAGCGCGGTGCTATTTGCTCAGGCCAAATGTTTTTGTAAGGGCGGGAATATCACACGGACGAGTAAATCTGTTTTGTGACGTGCTGCTTCTCCATCTTCCTCTCTAGAATATGGTGAAATTTGTTTTAGGATTGAGCGATGATTTGCAGGTCTCTCGGTAATCCTGATTAATGTCTGTCTGATTTCCATTGTTTCAGCTCCTCAGAGCTACCCCGGAGAATCAGGACGTTCTTTATCTGAGCTGCCAATCCACTGCCCAGAATTATGACCATCAGTGCGTCCAAAATGTCACATTTTTACCACAAGCTTCTGCTAAGAGAATTACGGTGCTGTGGCTGCAGTGACGTACAGAGCCTAATGGTAGAGCCTTTGAAGGCATAACCATAAACAAAAATAGCTTCACAAAATCATTGGCTCTTTGGCTCATTCTGCGTTGATTTAACCTGAGATTCTAGCTATAATAACATAGTGAGTCACCTCCTGAGTCAGTCTTTGACGTCTAGGAAATTACAGTCACGATGTGTTATTGGCTGCCACAATAATGAAGGATTTGCCTCTTAACTCTTAGAAGTCCCTGCGCTTGCCAATTGCAGCAGCTGGTTTGATTTAAGTAAGAATGACGCAATCTCGCTATTGATTAATTTTGATGTCATATATAATGTGTAAGATAAAAAAAAAATTATATTTTGGGATTTAAACAAACATTCCAAGAGTTAGGATGCATTTGCAATTCATATTAAGTTTTGTTTTACAAATTGTTGCCATCTAGTGGTGAAAATAAGAGATAACTCTTGGAAGTACACGACCTGTGATATGGCTTGTGTTTTTCAAAGTTCTGGCTCAAAAAGAAAAATGGCACAAAAAGGTTTAAGAGATGTTTGCCTGTTTTTTTTTTTTTAGAAAATTCACATTGTTTTGACCTTATCTTTGATTTTTTTGGAGGTATTTGTGAATTTCTATTTTGAATCACAGAAAAAAAAAATGTTGCTTGACAATTTTTTTTATTTTAGCCGTAAAACAAAAGTGAAAATGATATACTCTGAAATGTACTTTTTGTGCAACTGAAGGATTGTAGCAACATTATTGTGCAATATAATGATAAAATATTTGTTAAAAAAAGAAGCTTGTGTTGTTCTGAAAAACGTACCTATGGCCTTGCTACCAATTCATGGTCCTCAAAAGGTGTAAAGTACTTCGTGAAAACCAACTACGTTCAGTAAAGATTGCTTTTGATGCTTTCTGTGTTGTTGGCTTTTCTGCTAATTGTTGGCTGAAGCCATTTATTGTCGAACAAACGTGTTTTACTTTTTTTAAATCATAATGTTGACAAAAACTTTCCAAACTTTCTTAATTGCCCGTAATGTGTTGTAATAATAATAAAGCACCGTTTCCATCGAACGGGTCCAAGAGAACAGAGATGACCCCAAACCACTTTGATGACCGGAATTTTAGAACGACCACAACACCATTTGAAATGCAATCGCTCCATTGGTTAGTCTAATAATGCCGCCTCATCACACCACAGGTCTAACAGAAATACGCATTGCCATTGCATTGGGATTGATTTGGATAAACAGGTTTCAAAGTTGATGCATATTTTTTCTTATATAAAAAGCGTATCCTGCTGTCCGACTGATCTGTGTATTTATTTTTCCTCTTACCTTTTGTATTTCCTTTTTTCTTGTCGTCTGTATCGCGTGATTGGTGCGTCACTCTCCATGTTTGTTTGCGCGTCCGGTTCCTTGTTTAGATTCATTACTCTGCCCTGGTGTTTCTTGTGCTCCCTCATTTATGTGTTTATATAATTCGCTTTCATGCGCTATGGGATCTTTGTCACTCCATGCTGTTCATTATTTCTCTCGTATCCTGTGGTTATTATTATTATTTTTTTGTCATTTCATGTATGTCTCATGCTTTATGCATTTAGTTTAGTTTATCTGCGCCTTCTCCCTGATTGTTCATTTATGTCAGGTTTTTACCCTCTCTTTTGTTTTGTTCTTGTGTTTTTTTTCCTTTAAATAAAAAGAAAGATATGCATCTCAGATCTTGCTTAAGTTCTTTCCAAGGAGTTCCCTGACACCTACTCAATTCTGTGCATCATTTTTTAATACACATTTAAAAATGTATGCGCATCTTGGTGTTTCCAGCCAAGGTTTTTTTATGCAATATTCCAAAATGCGCATAAAACCAGGCGGATGGAAATGCAGCTAACGACAGCCTGAGACCTCCTGGGGTAGATGTTGATAAGGTCGTTCTCTGTTGGTAAAGCTGCTCAAACACCTCCAAGTTTAGCAAATTCTTGTGTTTTTTGACAGTTGTTTAGAAGTAAATGGCTTCACATTTGAGATGGCATTCATATTTAAAAAAAAATAGTCAGGAAATCAAATATTTTGTCAGTTTATGTAAACTTTGGAACTCAAATGTAAGTTCTCTCGACTGCTTGGAGGAGCATGTTTTTTTTTTGTTGTGACATAAACAGTAATTTTACCTTCCCCTTTCTGCAAAACTTTGAATAGTTTCAGTTAGCCGTTTAACAGTACACTCTGTTCAAGATGCGATACATTCCTCGATATTAAGTCCACGATACGATATACTCCAAGATATGTTTTTAACCAACTATTGAAACTGTTTATGTTTTAAAAAGTTTTGAGACCACGAAGCAAAAAAGGCGAGGATCTAATTTGATTTGTATGAGAGCATTTGATACCATCCATCCACTAGGGGACAGTGTTAATATTTTAATTAAGTCAAGTGGTGGATAGAGCCAATTTTATATTCTTTCTTGTTTAAAATATGAGTAAAGAATAATTGTCTCCAAGTAAATATTACATGAAAACAAGAAGACTAGATAAAGAAGTTTCAGAAGTGACTAGAATCACAATCACTCCAAGAAACCAATACACTTCAGCTCCTAGATGATATTTCCTAGTAGCTCCATGATGCATATTGTGACAGTTTTGGATTGCGATATATTTAGCCACGATAAATTGTTACACCAGTAGTTTCAGTTAATGTGCATCGGTGGCAGTTGTTCGGTGAATACTGAATGTAGCACTGTTTTACGGTTGTTGTAGGTTTCTTTTACAAGGCTATATTTAATTGACATATAGTATATGACAACACCATCCCTCCCTGAAGCAAGACTTCATGTTTTAATGAGATCTGGTGTGAAATATTATGCTTTATTTTCTTAAATCATTAGTTGTGTTTTTTTTTTTCCATCTGTCACTGTAATACCACGCAGATGACAGTAATTATCCCGGTTTGACACAATCATGTCACCAGTAATTGGGTATTTCTGGAATTCACCACTAAGTTCCAAATGCTCGCGTGAGAGAGAGAGAGAGAGAGAGAGAGAGAGAGAGAGAGAGAGAGTGTTTTGTGTTCATGTCACTTTAGAGAATTGTAAAAAGGAGTAAGATGAAAGGGATTGATCCAAATTGTGACAGCCATCTGTGTGAAGGCCTTTGTGGTTGATTCTGGTGGTCAAAAATGTTTGATTTGACCGTCAGCTTTGAACATATCAGATTGAAATTTGAGATCCAACATGAACCGGTTTCCTTTTTCTTCTGCCTCGGACTGAATGTACAGTTGAAGACAAACATGCCGGTGTGTTGTGTGTTGACTGTACCAAACTGCCACCATCAGTCACTCTGGTGCTGCTCTGCTGGGACAGTTTGTGTCTGGAAGCCGTCTTTGCATATGACATTTCATTTCTTGCCATTCATCACTGGAATGCTTCTGCAGTTTGGCGTTCACTGCTCTCAGTGAAATATGATTTGGTGCATGTTGTGGAACTTGGAGTAGATCTTCAACATGCTTCCATGTTTAGCTTCAGAGATTTTGGCTACTTCTAGACTCCAAGGTTTTTGTTAGTACCTAATTCTTTTAAATTAAGTGTGAACCCAGAAATAGTACTTTTATGTTTTTCTCAAATGAATACTTTATGATTGATATGATTTTTTCTGTTTGCCATCCCTAATTTAATCTCAGGTTCACACACCATGGACACTATCCATCAGGCCTTAAACAGGCTTCATTTAAACGGTACACATCCAAAATGATCATGGGATCAAATAGAATAGGTGAGCCGAGTGGTTTGGTGGAATTCATAGAACTTCAGAACCTCTCCCAGTGAGAATCTGCAGTGGACATAACTCACACTACTCATGATGCAGGGATGTCAGATATTCAAGATGGTGGAAGTAAGACGATTATGAAAATCCAGATCTATACAATGACAAAAATGTTATTATCTGACTTAAAAGTGTCTAAATCTGTCCTGGGTTTTAACATTTACATTTATTAAAGCTGCCTTGAGAGCATCCGACTCATAAATCATGACACACTGTTCTTTCCTACAGAAAATATAATCAAGTACATGCTTTTTAAAGTAAAAGTATACGTATCGGTATCAATATCGGTGAGACTGGACCTGTATTTACTTGCATCAGATCGATATAAAATTTTGCAGTATCGCCCACACCTACTGTGCAGGGTGTACCCCCGCCTCTCGCCCAATGAGCGCTGGAAATAGGCACCGGCAGACTCCGTGACCTCAGAAGGGGATAAGAGGGTTGGAAAAAGAAAGATTGAATGTGTTTCTGTACACTCTATCATTTCAGCATTGTTAGTAATCCGTGTGTGCATGTTTTCTTGATAAGGAGCAGCTTGAGTCATACAACTTGATTATCACAAATCGCAATTTTGACCCTAACAATAGCAATGTGACATTTTTCCGAATTCTGTGATCAAAATATAATTGAAGATATCTCTAATTCACTTTCTTACCAGTGCAGTTATAATTAAGAAACTTCTAATTGTCTTTTGAAAATATATGTATCACTTGTCAGAATGCATTTGTTAAAACGGATTGCGAAAAGGGACACATGATGCACTCATTTCTCATGAGCCGAGAACAGGTTTTCGAGATTGTGGCTCTTTGTAATGAAACATTGAGCACAGAAACGCAATATTTTCACAAGAGCAACATACTGTGTGCTCGTGAACGTGTGTGTGATAGGTTTTCCATCTTTCATGTTGTTTGCTTCATCCCATTCCCATTGTGTTTTGCAGCACATATTTGTTTTATAACTTAATGTACGCTCCTTTTAAAATGTGTAAATCTAATAAAAAAAAAAACACTTTAGTTCTCTTCACTGGAAAAACCAGGGGGTCATGTGGGTTTTATGCAAATGAGGCAATGATGTCATAATTTTTGCCGAAAGTATCGGATTAAGGCTCTGTTTAAACATTATTTTGACACTGGCGTGATTTGTATGTGATTCAATACGTACTCTGTGTCCGTGTGGACAGGCAGGATAACCGTATGTGTGTTTGGGCGGGGGTGGAGATTGTCGTTATCGTCACGCTGTGTTGACAGCAGCCCCAGAGTAATGGCGGCGAAAGCAATAACTACTTATTCTGCTACAGTGGCTTACAGCATGAACAGGATTATATGCATATGTTTACCATTTGTGCTTGTGTTTTTGCACATGCAGTGTTAAATAATCATTTTTAAATGCCATGAATAGACTGCCACATGTTGGTTTGGTAGAGTCATTATAGCATTTCAGGGGTGTTGGAGTGTTCATGTGGATGTTTTTGTAAACAGATTTTTTTTTTTTTAAAAAAACCGGGTCCCTTTGGACATCCCTAGTGTGTGTTCACAGGGACACTGCTCACAATTATCATCATCACCTACGCACTCCCTTACAGGATGTTGTTCCTTTGGGGACAACTTTTCAAGGCGCACACAGATAATGGTGGATGGTGCAATAACAACGGAACATTTTTGAGTTAATCCATCCTGAACATGGCTTTTTTTAGACGAAAAAAAAACGCATTTAGAGAAATGGGAATATTTTGGGGGGCACCATTGTACATTTCCGCTTAGGGCACCCATTTGGCCAACATTAGCCCGGATAAAGACAGTTATCATTTTTTTAGCCTATTTAATGCCAAGGCTAAAATGTAATGACCTTTCCATTTTCCTCTTGATGTCTTGAAGACCTCAGGCCTGAGTAATGACCATAAGGAGAACAACCTCCTCGTCCACACACTTTTAACTTTTTCACATGCCTTTATTGCTAGAGGCTGCAGTCAGAAAATGCCATTGTGTTCATTCAAGCTCAGTAAACATGGCCTCTCTCATTTTTACAAGACATGTTTACACTCTTAAAATAGATGTGAAATTGAAGTGCTTTATGTTGGGTTATTTCAAGTGATCATTAATGTCTCTCTCTCTATCTCTCTCTCTCTTTCTGAATTTTCTTCTACAGAAAAATGTGATGAAGCTCTGGTCACTCCACTCACCCATAATGCCTTCACCAGCTCCTCTGTGTTCACCAGTGGCTACGCACCTGGATACGCCAAACTAAACAAAAGAGGAGGTACAACTGTAATATATTTGTGTAACATGCACCTCCGTTATTCTGTCAAAACCCCGTAATCCATAAAACAATATTGTTGGGTGAATGAATGTTTTAAGAAAGAGTTTTATTGAAAGTTATGAGACAAAATAGACAGGAAACATCCATTTATCTTAACACAAGACAATTTGTCTTACCTTTAACCCTAAAATTGAAACATTATTATTTAACACTTTTTTTTATTTATTGTTTTATGGTAGTGTCAAAGATGACATTGCATTTTTTAATCTTTAATTTTTACGCCCACAATTTAAACACAATCACAGTTTAATCAAGTACAGCCCATGCGTAAAGTATTGTCATTGCTGCAGTTTATTCACAGGATTTAAGTTAGTCATTTGTTTTTTTAAACTTTAAAAATATTAGTGCTGTCAATCGACTAAACTAATTAATAGGAATTAAAGATATAATATAAAATGTAACTATTGAATCAGACAAGGAAACTATTTAAATTAAAAATCAGAATTTTTAGTACATTTTTTGTTTAGCTTGTAACACAGATTTTTACCTGCAATAAAAAAATCAATAACCTTCAGATTAAAACAAGAAATTTAAACCCAAAGGAAAACTTAATTGTATTACTAATCAGTATAATCTATCATTTAAGTAACCCCCAGTATTTATTTATTTTATTTAGCTTTTCGTGCAATTGTTTATTATTTGGACATGTTTTAAAGTCTACACTTTAAGGCCGTCAGCCTTGTTTGCTTTTGTAGCCTCTTTCTCTTATATGCACATTGTTCTATGATGGGTTGTACATTACTTTTACAAAATAAATAAACAGCGGGGAAACAGAATAGGTGCGTTCGACTTCATGCGGCGCTGCGCAGACCGATCGGCGGCTGACTTGAAGTAGTGCATGCCGGTTAGAAATTCTGTCCAACTTGAACCGGCGCTGACGTCACGTGACGTTCACGTGTGGCATCAAAGTAACGCGAGAGCGTTTCGATAACAGCCGGCTTGGTCAGCCAGAGCAGCATTTTAGGAGCGACTGCGCCAGGATATGATGACGTCACAGCTTCTCATGATTGGCCACATTCACCACATGACGATGATCACGTGTGTTTCGTGCTTCAATTCATACAATTGCATAACAAATCAATTTGCATGCCATTTCGTAAATAGTTTACGATCTTTTGACTGCATTACATTTTTTCCCTTGAATTATTGTTATTGGATTTGTGCATAAGTTTATTATTGTCCTTTTTTCATACAGACCAACTATAGTATTCAGCTGCATATTTGAGTAATATTTTTTTATGGAATAACTAAAATGTCAGTAATGTAATGTAATGTGGTCAACATTGATGCTGAAATCTGTAGTAGCTGCTTCACCTGCATGTGCTGCATTGTGCTAGTGTGCATTGTCAATTGAAAAATACAACATTCAGATCACTTTTATACACTGGTATAAATTATAATAAAGACATATACATTGCCCTTGTGCATCTATGATTTTTCTAACCTGCCCTTAGCTAACTGAAGGTAAGAGTTCAATGTAAAAAAAAATACATACCACAGAACACAACATAACTACAAAATTATACTACATAACTACAATCTGAATCAAACTACAAAAAACCACAGCCTAATTCCTTATAATGTGCAGGTCATTCATGTTCAATGTTTATAATTTATTAAAATTGTTTATGCCATAAATATCACATACATTCTAGACCACAAAAATTACAAACAGACAACCACTTAAATCAGACAAATTGAAATCTGTTACGAGTTAATCTGTTAAGCGCACATATATGTTCATTCTGCTGCATTTCAACAGAAAAGGTATTTCTATAACTTCCAGTTCATCTGCGACAAAGTAGGCAAACGTCATGTTTCAGGAAGCAACGAGATTCCCAACGTGTCCGACTTGACGGCTCCGTTTTCAGCTCCTCCCCGGCTACTTTCGGCTAATCTCGACGATCGGTCTGCGCAGCGCTGCATGGGCTCGAACGCACCTAATGAGGGAATCATGTGACAGAACTTTGATCACATGACCAAGCCAGAAGTAAATACATGGGGGAAACAGGCAAAAAATAAAGGCAGACTGTGACAAAAAAAGCCCTTCCTTGGTCTTAATCATACTTCTTTGCACGTTGAACACACAGAAGTACATAAATAAAACTGCAACCGCATTAATTGTTTACTTTTTTACGTATTCTAATAAAATCATTTGCATTTTTAACATCCTTTTTGCACTGATCGTCCTTGAGATACTTATGGAATTTAACTGTAGTGATCCTATGATAAATTCTGTTTATTAGCCATGATTCTGGAAGGGCAGGCACCGGTGTAGTAGTAAAGGTTGATAGCATGTCAAAGCATGAAAACAAATCAATTACTGCACAGATCTCTGAGACAGGATTATGTTTAGGGGAAGGCTACGAAAATCTATGTATCTAGTACAATGACCTCCATTATCTGTAAATCAAAGAAATTATGTAACTATCTCTTCTTTTCTTTTAGCTGGAGGAAACTAGTCAGGACCCAAGACCTCATACTGAGGCACACAGGCAAAATATGAAAACAGTTGATATATGAAGCACAGGCCAACCCTGAATCTTGTTGCATTTTGAGAAAAATACTCTGCTCCAATGCTGGGAATCCACCTGTTGGAGTCGGAGAGGGAAAGAACAATGTGCAAAACTTTGTGTGGCATAATTTCGAGCAAAGGTTGTGAATATTAAATAAAAGTTATTTATTAGGGCCCGAGCACTAAATAGTAATTGCTCAGAGCAGTATTGTTTAGTGACTTTCAGTGTATTTTTGGAAGGCTGATTGTGGTTCGAAAGTAGGTGTAGGTTAATGCCTTTATAGCGCCACCTAGTGTGTTTCAGCTCATGTTGTGGTCTTAGTTTGTTGTGGGCCAATGAAATTCGCCACATGTGTAAGGTATGTGATTCTGAAAATATTTTCTGTTTAATTCTGAGAAATTTTAAGATCACTGTAAGCTTTTTAGTTGCTTAATATATTTTCTAGTGTTTTAGGGTTTATTTTCAACTTTTTTATTTTTAATACATTCTATAAAAACATGCTCGGTAGTTTCGTTTGGGTTGCATTGATTAAATTTGATTATTTTCTATGTTATGTTGTGTGTAATTTAATCTAGCCACAGGGGTTTCAAGCCAGTGACTTCTGTGCCGGTCCCAAGCCCGGAAAAATAGAGAGGGTTGCGTCAGGAAGGGCATCAGCGTAAAACATACCAAAAACGAAATATACAAGTCATCAAATCGATTTTCATACCAGATCGGTCGAGGCCTGGGTTAACAACAACCGCCTCCGGTGCTGTTGACCTACGGAGTGCCAGTGGAAATTGTGGGATGGCCAAGAAGGACGATCACGATGCATCCTCGGAATTCAAGTGAAAGTAGAATGCATTTTAAGGACTCTTCGAGTTTTGGCGAAATGAGACGGCCTTGGCTCACCTTGGCTTAAACTACGCACTCAGGAGGATGCACACTTCCGGATTGGGACACAGCTTATTTCTGAAGACCACTAAATATTCAGAATCGTTACAGCCATTTGAAACTTAGAGATGTGATATCCGTTATTTAATTTGTCTATTTTGTTCATTAATTAAAACAATTCTCGCTTGAATGCGTCTTCTAAATAAGGATCAGCTTCAGTGTCAGGACAACAAACTAACCTATGATGCCGGAGGTGCTCTAGTCATTTGATCGCTGCTTGCAGCTCCAATTACAGAAAAAAATATATATATGTTTAGTTTCATCCATTTTGCATTAATCTCTCACATAAAAATTGAGTTATGACTACTGTCCAGAATTCCTTACTAATTCTAATGATCATTTTTTAAAATGTATTAATGAAATAATTTGTTTATTTAAACAGCTTGGCAGCAGTACTACCCACTACACACCTTTGCTGTCTTGAAAGATATCTTTGAAATAAATGTAAAAACAATTTTTTTTAAACCTAAATTGGTGTATTGTTATGTGTATATTTGGATATTTGTATTATTTTTAGTGCAATCGTAAATATTACATTCACAGAGGCTCAAATTTAATGCTGCCAATAAAAGAGTCCGGCTGAGTTTATGGAATCCTGAAACAGGATTTATTGGATAAATTACCAAATAATGTCCGGAAATACCATCACGCCAAACTGTGCTTTTAGAAAAACAACAGTATGTGCTCAAAATAAAGTGTTGATTTACTTAATTTCACATTATTTTTCTTTGTATCCTTCATCTCTTACAAAGTTTTAGATTTTTGATGTTTCCACATCTGTGTTTTATTCTTTTATTTAAGCAGGCATCTGTCCATTTTACCATTCTGATGAGATTTCAGGCTCTGGGTAGGATCACCCAACTTGATTTTGATCCAGGAGCTGAACCACTACCACGCACGATATTATAGACAGTGTTGGTTCGGTTCAATAAATAGTTGTGAATTGTTGGATTTCTCTGGTGGACTCTTAATAGCCGGTGTATCTGATTACTTCAATGGTTTCCTTCACGTTTCCAGCTTCCAGGCGTACTGTATGACTGGCATCTCCATTCATCCAGCTCTCTCACTGAAGTCTCCTGGGCTTTGTATGAATGACCATTATGAGACACCCACTGGAATGGCCTGCACAGCGGTCACCATAGTGATACAAGACTCCTTGTCATTCATGCTGCACAGTAGTGCCAGGAAACATGTTCCCAAACTTGCCTTTGTTCCACATGTCGTACTTCGAACGGGTGACATTACAGCTTCCTTCACGAATCGTGTTCTGTCGAGGCAGCTGAGTTTTCAGTCTAGTTAGACATGTTTGGATTTACAAGACAAGGCATGTACCGGTCTGTCTCCATGGAAGTGGTGCTCCAGGGTTCAGATGAAACCAAAGTGTCACCTGAAGGTAATGATCCACAAAGGTGGGTTTTAACTCACCCCTGACCATCTGCTATGGGTTTATTTTTTCAACCATGAAAAAAGGTTAAACCTCAAAATTTGGGCTAAAATCATGAAACCGTTTTTCAAGAGAAGGGGTTTGTTTTCCAGAAAACAAATAGTTTGAGTTTATATTGACAGATAAGCAATCCCTCATCCTCTTCACCATGTGGCTGTGATGATGGTTAAAAGACATCATCCACTATGATCTGTGCAGTCTTTGTTTTTTAAAGCACATAATTCTATTTGGAGTGTAATCATATTAATTTATTGTTGATGTTGTTTATTTGTGTTGTTTAGAAACAGGCATTGATTTTTGAGTGAGTTTATTGTTTACATTGCCCTGCTGACATCATACTTCTCTCCCTTGGTTAGGATTAGACCAATATGAGGTTGAGTTGTAAAACAATGTGTATTTATTTAAGGATTTTAACTGTGAATATGAAATGGGGATTAGTTTATTGTTTGTTTAATGTGTTCAAATATGAATGTTTAGAGATGTGACTGTTTTATTCAATGAGCTGATGCTAAATTAAACGATTGAGTAATTATCTTTGTCCCCTCCACTTGTTATGCCCCAATTATGTCTAGTGCAGGACTGTGGATAAAAGGAGGGAAAAAGCAGGGCTCAGCAGTTTAGATTAGTTTACCTCAAGGGGTATGTGAAACTGAATGGTTGAAAACCTTTTTTGTGCGTGCGTACATGCTTTCTTTGAAGTATCTCCACAGCTTTATTGTCGTGAGTTTAGACGTTTAGTTTGGGAAGAAGTTTAGTTAATTAGGCTTTTGCTCTTTAGCACATTTTTATTTTTGTTATTTAGCTTTCATTTTTTAAGGTTTTTTTTTGGTACTTAAAGGTGTGAAGGTCCCAGCTGGGTCCTTGAGGGCTTAAAATGAGCAGAATGCAGCCTTGATAATATATCCAGAGTTAGGTGATGATCCATTGAACCATTGATTTTATATGATTTTTTAAAGGTAATGAAGTGACTTGGCCAAAAACACCCAAGTGACTTTTTAAGAGTCCAAAGGG
Source organism: Danionella cerebrum (assembly GCA_007224835.1). Classification (NCBI taxonomy): domain Eukaryota; kingdom Metazoa; phylum Chordata; class Actinopteri; order Cypriniformes; family Danionidae; genus Danionella; species Danionella cerebrum. The sequence continues at coordinate 88,881 of SRMA01025749.1, forward strand.
CTCTAACTAAGGTTAGGAAGGGGCTAGAAAGGTCAGTCAGGGCTCTTTATTCTCAGTAGGACCCAAGGAACATGAATCTAGAGTCTTGGGATGATTGGAGAAAGTATGATTGGATATTTTAATGAAAACCAGTTGAAATACGGTACGAGATGGGTCCCTGTAGGCCCTGCGAAGGTCCCTGCTGAGTCAATGAGGGCTTTAAATGACCCCCTTAGAGCCCTGATGCTATATCCAGAGTTTGGTATTGATCCATTGAAGCACTGATTTTTTAAATGAAATTTTAAAGGTGTAAAACTCAAATAGGAAAAAAGGCCGAAATGAGTTTTAAAGAGTTCAAGAGGCTCTAACTAAGGCTAGGAAGGTGCTAGAGAGGTCAGGGGGCTCTTTATTCTCAGTAGGACCTAGAGAATCTGAATCTAGAGTATTAGCTTTTTTGTATTTAAGGTGTTTTGTTACTTTGTTCATTTGGTTTTTCGGTTTTGTTTGTTTCTGTATCATGTGGTGCGAGAATAAAATCTCCAAAATACTGCTTTCAACTTACTCCCGGACTCTCCTTTCTCCTCCCTTGGGTCTCGGAAACAACATTATGGCTGTTTCCCAATCCAGAAGTGTGCATCCTCACGAGACTGCATTTTAAAGCCACTTGAAAACGCACCCTTGAAATGCGTCCCACTTTCACCTGAATTTGCAGGATGCATTGCAACCATCCTTTGTGGCCTCAGATATCCCACAATGCTTTGCAGTGGGGAGGGAGTTCCTCATTAGAATCAACAAAAACACACTTGAAGTTGTATTTACATGTCAGCAACACATTTTTTTTAATAAAATAACAGTATATTTAAGCATTAAATGCTGGTAGTTATAGGCAAATTGTAAAATATGTTTTTATTTTTAACACTTATTGTAAACATGTATACACAAAACATAAATATAAAAGAATCACTTAAACAATAATATTAATAATACAAGAACGTTTCTTTCATTCAATTTGGGATCCAAACTACTAATCCAGCTGGTGGCGCTAATGCAAAAACAACAGACGAAGAATAAGAGGCTCAACCGTCCCGTTTACCAAGGGGTTTTGCAGCCTTCGGAAAATCCTCGCAAGCAGTAGCCTTAAAGGATGTGTAGGAAGGACCCTCCGAAGGCTTTTAGAACCTAGATTGGGGCACAGCCTACAACAGTAACATGGGGTAAATTACAGTTCCCAAAAGCGCCATCTAGCGTTCAGGAGATGGTCTGTTTTAAAACGCAAGAGAAAGACGCAGGACGCTGATGACGCACAAGTGTGCCTTAAATCTTTTTAAATCTCCTCAGTTGACCAAGGGGGTACAGTGTGAATGCTATTGGAACTTCATACGTCAGGATGCATGTTAATGACTCCTTACCAGAGTCGAAGACAGATTATTCCTGTCAGTCATGTCAGTCTTACCCAGATCTCCTGCTCAGATATGCAGTTGCCATCGATCTTCAAGAGTTTTCTTTCCCGTTATGACTGAATAATAAGAAGTCTGGGACTCATCCTGTCAATGGGGAAAGACATTTTTATATATGCTACACTCCCTCTCCCTCTCTCTCTCTCTCTCTCTCTCATGAATAGCAAATACACCAGAGGGACTCTAATGAATTCCATATCCAGACAGCACATGTTCTGCTGACTTTTTCACTATTTAACTAGCTTTAGGACAATCGCTGTGACCATTTCCAATGTCATTGAACTGGAAGACCTAGAAGAGTTGGTTTTGGCAGTGTGTTGGCATCGGAAGTGTCCGGTTGTGCCAGGATGTAGGTTGCTGAGGGACGTTGGATAATGATGAGGATGATGATGTCACAGAGGAAGTCTCATTTGTTCGCGTCAGATGAGCAGTATCATAAAGCAAAGGCACATGTGCCAGCATCCAACATCCCGTCTCCACTAGTGATGCCTTATTGAGCTTTACTAATGTATTTTAAAGATTTTCAAGCTGGAAATAGAGCAGAGACAGCTTCAAATCAATACACAGTAGGATGGGTATTCATCTACTGTGATGGGAGACAGTTGATGGCGATACACTAGTGTTGTCTGTCTAGCTGTAGATGCTTGATCCAAGCCTAGACTTTTTGTCTGTCTGTGTGCCACTATTGTATTAGACTCTAGCGTCCATGATACGATAAGCATACACTGTAGAAAATGTCTGTAACTGTAATGATGTATTCTACAAAATATACGATAACCATAGAATTTACTTCTTGAACTTGGCTTCTTGGGGGGGAAAGCTCATTTAGTGAAATGGGCACGGTGTGAGGGGCAGTGACGAAACACTACATTTCTGTATAAGGCACCCAAACAACCGCCTTTGATCGTTTCAAACCGGAAACGTAATGTTTCTCTCTCATAACTGCCTATATATATTCTTTTTATATTACATTATCTTATATCATCTTGTATTATATTAAATCATTTTTTATTATATTATTTTTATTATATTATATTAGATAATTTTTTATTATATTATATTAATTATTTTTTATTATATTATATTACATTATATTATATTATATCATCTTGTATTATATTATATTATTTTTTATATTATATTATATTATATTATATTATATTATATTATATTATATTATATTATATTATATTATATTATATTATATTACTATATTACATTATATTATATTATGTTATCTTGTATCATCTTGTATTATATTAGATGATATTAAGTTTTATTATATTATATTATATTACTATATTACATCAAATTATATTATGTTATCTTGTATCATCTTATATAATACAATACAATACAATATAAGATAATATAATTAATAAATATTATATATTAAACCTGGTATTCATTTATGTTCAGAGGCATCACATTACGAAACTGCACTCGAAGATAAAACAGTGACCGAAATATCTCCAAAAATGTCTTTCTTTTTTTGCAACTACAGCCATTCTGAGAGATGAGTAGCTGATTCATATTTTTTTCTCTTTAAACACTTAAAAAGTAACCAATAAACACTGACAAATGTAACTGTGAAAGTAACTTTTTTTGGAATGTGATCTTTAAATGTATTTAATACTCGTACTCAAGCAACTGAATAAATAGAATTACTTGCAGCGCATCTCTGCTGATCATAGCTGATCGTAAATCAAATTCCTTTGTTGTCAGTAAATGAAATTGTATACGAAATATTGCATTCCACACATGAAAGCGTTGTTATTATTCTCTTATTTCTGCATTCTGGAGGGAGGGACATACAGAATGACAGGATGATGAATTATGTTTTTACTTTACTTAGCATGTAATGTTACAGTAGAAGACTTTGCATGCATTGAATTCATCTTCCATTATGTTTTATTTAGCTTAAAAACAAAATCCCGAAAGACAAGAGAAGCTGTTTGCTGTGCATTCTCGCTCTGTTCAATTGAACATTTGAGAAGCGTATCGACAGAATTTGCAATATCTATCACTCAAATCTCCTAAAGACCTTGGCACTATATGAAAGCCATCCATCACTTGACGTTTTTCTCTCCGATTTACATCGGCAAATGGCTTGTTGAAGGTCAGAGTTAATCACGCCTCTCTAGTGTGTGATGCACACGGCCATTCCTCTGCAGCACATCAACCCCAACATCACATGTGAGACTTGCTCGTCGTCCTCCACTTTGATTTGGCAGAAGGAGCATCTATTTAGCAGCAGTTCATCTGTGAGATGAAGCCGAGGGAGAGGTCAAATCTCCCATCATTAGAAGCCTGCTTGGCACTCACATCTGGAGATGAGAAAGGACAGACGGATGCCCTACCTTCAGTGTGGGAACCAAAATAGGGTGTTGGAAACTAATGAGAGGGAGAGGTGGAGGAACTGAGCTGAATGACAGAAGGGAACAGAAGGTTCAGTCCCTCAGCATTAAGTCATGGACCCCAAGCTCAGCTGAATACCAATGTGTCCGTCGTGCACGAGACAGAAGTGCCAGGATGAGGATTGGAAGCAGTGCCCTTGATTTCATTTTCTATTATTTATTATTAGTATTTTCTAATTCCTTTCTCTATGTCATACATTTGAGTTCAAGTAACTAGAGATACATAAAAACAAACTCAAATAAGATGTAGCTAAATCCCCAAAGTACAGTGGTACCCCGAGATATGAAATCAATCCATTCCAGGGTGGCGTTCGCATGTCGAACATTTCGTATGTCGAAGCAAGTTTTACACATAAAACACCGAATCCGTTCAACGGCTCTCAGAAACAATAGAATAAGTTTCTCTGAGTTGCGCTACAGAACAGCACTTTCCACGTTATAAACGTTATTTCTGTTACGACACCTTGACTCTAACATTTGTTATAGCACATTATTAGTAATCTATACATAATGTTTAGCTTGATTTAAAAGTGTTTTGACACTTTTTGGACTTTCTGCACCGGGAGAAAGGAGCGCCAGGACCTGGAAGCGCAGTGCTATGTCAGACTAAACTAGCGGATAATAGAATAATAGAGCAGAACTGCTTCTAGTTATTCGTATCTCTAATTTTTCTTCGTATCTCGTAGCAAAAACTTCCCCACAAGACCTTTCGTATCTCAAAAGTTTCATAACTCGAATCATTCGTATCTCGGGGTACCACTGTATCAGCAAATTTTTCTAATTTGACTTGATTTAAGGACATTTTCAGGACAATGCACAGATGCAGACAGTTTCCCTGGTTTTTAGATCATGTGTGACTTTATTCTAGTTTCAATGCAGTTTTACTTTCTAAAAAGCATGAAAACAGTTGTTTTTTGTCAGCTAGAAATTTTTGCCCATTTTAAGAAATCTTGCCAAGTCAAGTTTGCTTCATTAGTTTACCAAAAAGGTATTTATTTTTTGTTCCAAGAGAGCGTTTTTGCAGCTCATAAAAAGACACAGAAGGCTGAAGGTACACAAGAAACCCCCCGCCCCAATCAAAAAATTACTGATTAAATTCATTTTTGTTTCAAAGGCCTTTTTTGCCTTTATTTATGAACTGATAGGACAGTAGGTAGACAGGAAGAGAGTTGGGTAGAGAGATGACGTTTCGCCCAGCGCAACCACGCGTATATTCTCGTCTCGCCTGCCGCTACATACTGGTGTTCTGTTCTGAAATGATAAAAAATAATGAGCAGAACGCAAATAGATGAAGTACTAGATCACCTGAATATTTTTGGTTTGATGCGTGAAATTCATTCATTCATTCATTTTCATTCCCGCTTATTCCCTTTCGGGGTCACGGGGGTCTGCCGGTGCCTATCTCCGGCACACATTGGGCGAGAGGCAGGGGTACACCCTGGACAGTTCGCCAGTCCATCACAGGGCAACATTCACACACATTCACACCCTAAGGGGAATTTAGCTTATTCAATTAACCTATCCGCATGTTTTTGGGGATTGTGAGGGAAACCGGAGCACCCGGAGGAAACCCACGCAAGCACAGGGAGAACATGCAAACTCCTTCCAGGAAGGTCACCGGCGAGCCTCGAACCGACAACCTTCTACCTGGAAGGCCTCAGTGCTACCCACTGCGCCACTGTGCTGCCCGATGCATGAAATATTACGTTTATTTAAAACTGTTAAGATTTACCCGTCATTTAATCAGTCAGTATCAATCTCTTTTCTTCTGAGTTATGAATTCATCATAATTACTGTCGTTGAAAATCTAATCAGGCAGTCACATAAATCTTCAATGTCATGAGCCAATATAACATTAATTAACTAATTTCAAATAAAGGAGAATGAAGTGCTTCGTTAAATTAATACAAAGTAATCTTCTCCCCCTCACGTGAAGTGAAGTGACCTTTACACGAGAGAAGTGTTTTTATTTACATTAGTCTGCACTAACCATCTATAATTATCTTTTGATGTCAATTGTAAATCTATAAATAGATTATGTTTATTAATTTGCATAATTAGTGGCCAGATTCTGAGGTTTCTCCCCTCTAAGTATCAACAAAAAGACCAGGGGTTGAGAAAAAGTTCTTTTTTTTTTAAACGTATAGAGGTTTGCTTAATTTGAAAGATCACTGATTATTGATCGAACATGCAACAAAAATTCAACCTGTTTCACCTGAAATTTTATCTAACTGCCTTGTCAGGTTTTCAATCCTAATCAAACAAAAATTGTTTCTGAATCAATGGAAAACCAGTAAACTTGGACAGTTCCTGTTCTGTTATCACAGTTATGTATCGCTCTCCTCACTGGATGGCCAAAAAACACTCTTTTTGTAGTTAATAAAAAGAAAAGACTTTGTTAAAACAAGGACAATTCTGCGTAAAACCAGTTTTGTTGTTGGAAAAACAGCACTAACTTAAGAATGTTTGCGCAATCTCAAAACTACAGATCATAGCTTTAAACTAAACTGATATTCTTTTTTATAAGTGTCAAATTGTAATATTTGATCTCTTTTTTTTGGAGGGGGGGTAGCGGGTAGTGTTATATTTTTATAGTAGTGTAATTACAGTTTATAGACAGTAGCTTTAGGATGTAGCAGTTCCAAGTCCTTTATTGATGCTACAGAACAGCCAAGTTCCATCTTAGTGCACTGTCAAAATCCTCCCAGCGGCAGATCTCCTCTCAGACTGTGATTGACAGCTGAGCCATCTAATCAGACAGCCTCATCATTAACATTTATTTTGTTTTGTAAAGTAGCAAATTAAAATAATATATATTTTTTAAAAGTAGCAAATTATCTATAAACCACACAAAAAATTAATTCATCGATTGTAACGCAGCTCAATATTTTAATGGGTCGAGCCAAAATTTTTTATATGCTAAAAATTTTACACATTTTTCTTTTTCAAGCGGAATCTGATTAAGCATTTTTTTCTACTCACAAAAAGTCAGGTCATATTTTCTCAAAATAAGAAAAAAAATGCAGGTTTGCTCCCATTTTCAGTTTTTCAGTTGTTCATGTGAAGGTCTTGCCCATCGGAGCAATCATGAACCCATCAGAGGAATTCATGCATGAAAAGAAAACTTTGATGCATGAGGAGATTTCTTTGAGGTTTGTAGAAGAGAGCATGGCGTCTTTTAGTTTAAAGCCAAAAAGATGCACAGAAAAACCCTCAACATCAGTATTTATCACTCGCTAAAAATCCTCAACTGTGATTGGCTGATTTTTACTTCTTTTATTTTACTTAAATAAACTTTGCAATAGCATGCACACTTGCCTGAAAACAACATTTAATTTGCTCTGTTTTAGTTTACGTGTTTATCTATAAAAGGGGCGTGGCTTTTGATTGGATCTTATAGGGTCTGTGCTCACAATGCCTTAATAGTGCAAAACAGATTCTGTCAACCGTTGTGAACTTTTAAATTTCATTTGTGAAAGTGAATTTACAATTTTTATTACACTTATACTCTGCATATTAATTATTTTTGTGTCAAGAAGCCCATCAACATGCAAATCACAATTAAAAGCAAATTCATAATTAATTCCAGTATACAAATGACTTTAAAGAAGTTATTGTGCCTTTGAAAAATTCAAGACAATTTTACACAAACTTCTTTTGAAAATCCCCTCATCTCAACACCTTTTTTAAAACAGAATGTCCTCCCATTGTTTTGAAACAAGACATCATCCTTTTATTCTACACTAATAGAATGAAGGATTCTATTTTTAATTTACAAACATTGAAAAAGATTGTTTCTTCCCAAACTCGTGTGTCTCGGCCACAAAGGTTTCAGATCGATAGAGCGAGATGCTGAGCGTTGTACTCTCTGTGTACAGGGGCAGGCGGCTGGTCTCCGCTGGACAGTGATCATTATCAGTGGCTGCAGGTCGACCTGGGAAGCAGAAAACAGGTGACGGCCATCGCCACACAGGGTCGATACAGCAGCTCCGACTGGACGACTCGCTACCGCCTGCTCTACAGTGACTCAGGCAGGAACTGGAAACCCTACCATCAAGATGGCAACATCTGGGTAAGTAGTACAGAATGACGTGACCAGACAGAACATACCAGTTCATGAACCAAACATGAGTACAATATCGATTGTAACATTTGTAGAAAACATACGACGAGCTTAATGATAAGACAAGAGTCTCCAAGCCATTCAAGAGTCCTGAAAGAAGAGCATTTAATCCAAAAGAAAGATGACATGACTGCTCATATGGAGCTTCACAACGTGTTCTAAGATGCAAGAAAGTCATAATATACTGTAGCGTGTGGCAAGAGAGAGACAGACACGCACTGTTCAAAGCTGCACAGAGCGCCATAATATAAGGTACCATAAATAACTATTAAAACCATAAATCAAAGTGGAAAGTGCGTAGAGGTACTCCGGGGTGTCTTCACTCCGTTCAGTCCATTGGTGCATGGGTTTCAAGACCAGAGGTGTTGCAACTGGTGCATCCACCATACTCTGGGCTCACTGGATCTTTGCACCTTGTCGTCGACTCTTTGTCAGTCCAGTGCCAGGGGACAGAAATCCACTAGACTCGGCCAATGTTTTGATTGCGCAGCTTGATGACGCGCAGCTGGCAAACACTGATCAACCCCGCACTCCTTCACAATATGAAAAAAGCTTGTTCTAATGCAGAATCTTCAGTTTTTCTTTTTATTTTTGGCACCAGTTTATCAGGAAGTGACTATTTTTTGAAACGGCGCAAGTATTTTATGCGATATTCCAGTTTTTCACATACCTTTAATTTCATCTGTGGATAGTTGGTACTTCCTGAGCATGTGAATTTTTAATAAAACAATGGAAAGCGAAAATGATTTATTTTGTTCAGTGTTTTCCCCCAAAAATAAAACCATTACATAAATAACCATTATAGGGTATGTTACAATAAAAATAAAAGCTTTCGAATGTATTCTTCAAAAATGTATGTTAAAAATGAGACAAAACTCATGTTCCAATGCAAACGTTTGTCCAAAGAAGGAGACGAACCAGGCAAAAACCCTCAAAATTGAAGGCAATATTTTCTTTTCTAAAGATTTATTTTCACTATTGGCTTTTCGGATTGAGTTTCACAACCACAGATTATTTTATTTTTACTAATCTGTGGTTGTGAAACTCAATCCAAGAATATGGAACTGTAGTGTTTCTAGAAACGCTATTAGCTGTGTAGTGGATTCCTAAGGCCAGATAATGCAGACAACCCCAGAACAGACTTGAGATCCAGAAACCCCAAAGCGTGACTTAAACGTCAAAAAAATTCCTGTGAAGTATACACACTACCTCCAAGGACCTCGTGACTGATCGCTAGTCCAGATTACAATGCTTTATGGTCCCCATGGACCATTGAACTAGATTCAACCCCGAAACCCTAGCCGTGCTAGGCACAAGAGGTCAAAGGACAACTGTTTATGACATCCCTCCTAAAGATATGCCTTCACGAATCTCAAACGAACCCATTAAACTCTACAACAAGCCCACCAGATCAGCCACACAAACTCAGGATCATTTAAATGAAAAACTAATGAACAACTAATTAAACAATATAAAACGACTCACAACCACGTGGCTTCATGTACACAGATATACATTGGACTTAGTTATAATTTCTTAAGAGTTGTATGAGATGAATCATGTAGGAACCATTTAAATATAACCTCTTCACATCAAGTTACAGGAATATTCATAGTCATGTATGGATGTGTGTGTGAATGATGGTTTTCCCACTTTATTCTGATGAAGTTTTGCTTTTGCTTAGTTATTTAATGTGATATAATAACGTCTAGGTTACTTGCGTAACCCCACGTTCCCTGAATAGGGAACGGAGACGTTAGTCGGGATTAGACCGACTGAATGGGAGCGAATCACCGTGAGAGCGACTGACGAACATATTAACGGGCAAATTAATTTGCAGGCGAAGGTGATTGATTAGCAATCAGCCGGGTATAAAGCCGGGCGTGCCTAAGCCTCAGTATGGAATTTTCCGAGGAGCTGGACCCACTTACCTCCCAGCTTACCTCAGATCCATGACTTCCAGGGCATGGCGAAGGGTAACGTCTCCGTTCCCTATTCAGGGAACGTGGGGTTACGCAAGTAACCTAGACGTTCCCTTTCAGTCGGTCCCGGAGACGTTAGTCGGGATTAGACCGACTGAATGGGAGCCTCTGTAAAGGGCCATGCCCGAAGTCCATCCAGACAGGTCGGCACTAAACCCAAGAGAGGGGTTAGTAAGAGGCCGTTAGTACCTGAATGGGAACTCCTTCTGCCCCTGCCCGGAATACTCATTGACGGGGAAGTCGTCCAACACTGAGAGCATCTGCTGTACTTGGTTGATGCTGACGACCAGAAGGAGGCACCCCTCGACCCGCAGGGAGGAGTGGCGGAGATCGCGTCGAGGCCCGAAGGGCTACCAGCGGGTCATCGTTCTGCAAGAGAGAGGAGGCAGAGACGGAAGTCATCGTTACGCGCCAAAGCAAGGGGAGTAACGGAACGGGTTCATACTAGCCACCTGAAGGGGGAGCTGTATAAGAACATAGAAAGGGAGCGCCAGAGAGGGACTCCCAGATCTGTACCCTAGTTCTGCGGGGACCAGGCCGGAGCAAAGCCACCACACGGAACCTGGCAGCGCTGACTGCTCCGCTCAGTCAGATGCCGAAGGGGGGAGGATGGGAGAGCCACCCAAAGGGGGAGCTCTTAGAAAGGTGTACTTCTCCCGATGACGAGGAGAGTACTGCAAGCTTACACCTGCTCCGTCCCCTAAGGGTGACTGCCACCACTCAGGACCGCAGAGGGAACAGAGCCTACATCAAGGTTGTACAACCTGATGAACGTGTTAGGTGTAGACCAGCCCGCAGCTCTACAAATGTCGGCGAGTGAGGCCCTTCTAGCCAACGCCCACGAGGCAGCGATGCCGCGAGTGGAGTGGGCCCTCAGATGGAGAGGGCAGGGAACCTCACACGCCTCATAAGCTAGGTGGATAGCCGCACTAGCCAGTGGGCAAGCCTTTGCTTGGAGACAGCGGAACCCTTACGCTGGCCTCCGAAACATATGAAGAGCTGCTGGGAGCGACGAAGCTCCCGGGTTCTGTCCAAGTAGATCCGGAGAGCTCGCACAGGACATAACGAACCCTGGGCTGGTTCTGCCTCCTCCCGGGGCAGAGCTTGCAGGGTCACCACCTGGTCCCGGAAGGGGACGGATGGGACCTTGGGGATGAATCCGGGCCTGGGTCTGATGGTAACCAGAGAATCACCAGGGCCGAATTCCAGGCAGGATTCGTCGGCGGACAGTGCCTGGAGATCTCCCAACCTCTTAATTGAGGCCAAAGCAAGCAGGAGTGCGGTCTTCCGTGAGAGGACACGCTGCTCTGCCAAATGCCAGGGCTCAAAAGGTGACTTCCGCAGCCCCGAAGGGCGACGGAGAGGTCCCAAGAGGAATGGAGGGTGGTCTAGGAGGCCGGAGGCGCCTAGCCCCCTTGAGAAATCTCACCATAGTGCGTGGCTGCCCACTGATTTCCCTTCAACCCGGAGGTGGAAGGAGAAATAGCGGCGGCGTAGACCTAGAGGGACGATGGGGACAGCCCCCGATCGAACCTCTCCTGGAGAAGGTCAACACGACTCAGATGGGGCATGTCCCGGGGTCTTCCTGGCGGGAAGAGCACCATTCGACGAACCGACCCCACTTGCCAGCGTAGCACACTCAGTGGAGGGGGCTAACGCATGGTATAGGTAGTCACCGCGAGGGGTGGTAGAGGCTCGGGGTCCACCGCGGACAGATATGCCATACAAGTAGGGCCCAGAGGTCTGGCCGCGGGTGCCTGTATCCCCCCCCCTTGAGTCAGATCTGGACTCAGGGGGAATCGGCCAAGGGGGGGCTGTCACGAGCGCAGAGAGGTCTGGAGACCATACTCTGTTCGGCCAGAAGAGGGCGAAAGAGTAGCCCGCGCTCGTCCCCCCTGACCATGCACAGAGGTTGTGCTAGGAGGCTTCACTGGGGAAAACGCACATAAGCGTTTGTTCCCGGGCCAGCAGTGAGCCGGCGCATCTGTCCCGAGAGGAGCCAGGGACAGGAATAGGAGCCGGCAATGGGTATTCACACGGGAGGCAGCAGGTACCTGGGCCTCGCCGAAGATGTCCCAATCTGCTAAACAGCCCGAGGATGGAGTCGCCAATCTCCTGTCGAGGGGTGGAATCTGGACGGCGGAACCGCGATCCTGTTACACTCCGCAGGGATATGAAGGCTCGAGCGACGGAAGTCGCTCTAACTCCAGAGGAGCAGCTGTTGGGCGAGGTAGTGCAGGAAGCGGGAGGGTACACCGCCCTGGTGGTTGATGTACGCTACTACCGCAGTGCTGTCGGTCCTGACCAGCACGTGCCGCCCCCGGAGGAGCGGGCAGAAGCGCCGTAGCGCTAAAATGACTGCAACTAGCTCGAGACGGTTTATGTGCCAGCAAGAGTGTCTTCCGGTCCAGGCACCGGACTCTCGGTGGGAACCGCACATGGCGCCCCAACCAGTCTTGGAGGCATCGGTGGTGACCACCACACGGTTGGGGTGGCTCGAAAGAGGCACCCCAGACCTCAGAAGCACTCCGTCTTCCAGACCTTCAGGTAAGGGAGCATGTCTGCCGTGGGCAGACGTAGCGCTCCCTGACGCCATGCCCAACTCGGAACTCGCGAGAGAAGCCATTGCTGCAGTGGTCGCATACGCAGGAGCCCGAGTCGAATGACTGGGGCTGCGGCTGACATATGCCCCAGGAGCCTCTGAATTAACTTCAGTCTGACCACTGGTCGAGAGGACACCGCGAAGAGTGCGGTCAGCAAGGCCCTGGTGCGTTCTACCGATAATCGCGCCAGCATGCTCTCGGAGTTCAGCTCCATCCCGAGAAAAGAGATGACTCTCACGGGGGTGAGGTGGCTCTTTTCCCAGTTGACCTTCAGACCCAAACGGTTTAAGTGCGAAAGCACCTTGCCCTGGTGTCGGATCAACTGGTCTCTGGACGAGGCTATGAGAAGCCAGTCGTCGAGGTAATCCAGGATCCGAATGCCTGCCCGGCGGAGCGGGGCTAGCGCGGCCCTGACAACCTTCGTAAAGGTGCGAGGGGATAGGGCAAGACCGAAGGGTAGGACCTTGTACTGGTAAGCATGGCCCTGGAAACAGAACCTTAGAAAGGGTCTGTGCCTTGGAACCACTTCTACCTGGAAGTACGCGTCCTTCAGGTCGATTGTTGCGAACCAATCTCCAGGACGGATGCATGGTAGAATGCAGCGGACCGTCAGCATCTTGAACCGGTACTTGGCCAGGTGCCGGTTTAGACGCCTCAAATCCAAGATTGGTCGCAGCCCGCCTGCTTTCTTGGGGACCAGGAAGTATGGGCTGTAAAACCCTCGTTCCATATCGGCTGGGGGTACCGGCTCGACCGCACCTTTTGTTAAAAGGGCGTCGATCTCCTCTCGCAGGAATGAGGCGCCTGTTCGGGGAACAGGTGAAGCACACCTCGAAACCTGGGGGCGGACACGAATTGAGAATCGTGTAGCCCTGCCGGATTGTCCGGACCTCCCACTGTGAGACCCCGGGAAGCTTCCGCCAGGCTCCCAGGTAAGCTGACAGGGGTCGTGGTCGGGACGTGCCGATGGTCCCCATGGCGGGGCCGCCCGGAGGCGGACTTGTGGGCGGAATCACCAGGGAAGGACCCTGGGAGATGGTCAGATGAGGGCAGGGGTGGTGTGCCCCCGCGCTCTCTGCCATGGCCAGCGGGGCTCGGGCCCATGTCGGGATCTTCGTCGGAGACCGAGGAAGAGGAACCCCAGACCGTCGGGCATGCGAGACCGCTATTCTCGGGAGGAAGTGAGTTCTATCTTTGACACAATGGGTGCCGCCGTCCCGGAGGACGGCAGCGAGGAGTGTGTGGTGGACTCCCCCCCCCCTGGGGGAGCTGGGTCGATGACCAGACCCAAAGAAGAGCTCGTTTCCTCCCGAGTCGCCAACCTCAGGGGAGCTTCACTAGAAACCCTCGTCTGCTTTCGAAAACCTCAGAGGTTGGCTCCGTCTTCCGCATGCAGGGGTTTTCCCCGGACCAGAGGTCGAAGGAGTAAACCAAGGCAGGAGACGTACTCTTTGGCAGCGAACAGGCGGAGAGGGTTCCGGCCCAGAAGCAACGCCTGCTGCTTCTGGCGTGGAACTATACCCAGACCCTCCGCCTGCCTCCTGATCGTGGAGACCTTTGACGAAAATCTCCACGGCGACGCCAAAGAGGCCATCCGGGGAGACAGGCGCGTACGGAAGCCGAAAATCGGTCCTCGGGACGCATTGAAGCCTGCTCGAACCACAGATGGCGTTCCTGGACCACAAGCGTGGACATCGCGTGACCGATGTTCAGCACGGCTGATCTTGTAGCACGAGGCGACAATCAGCGGCTGAAAGCGAGTCTCAGAGAGACTGCTGGTCACCACCACCCTGGTGCATGACACGGAGGACCTGTAAGGTCGCCATAGCATGCAATAATGCAGCAGATTTACCCGCAGCTGAATAAGCTCTCATCATCAGGACTGATGAGACCTCCCAGCTTTGGCGGGAACACCCGAACGAGACCGTCAAGCAGCAGCGCTGTCGGGGTAAGCACCGCGACAACCTACCCACTCGGGGAATCGAAGAGTAACCCGTATCTGCTGCATTGGCCAGAGTGGTGAAGAGGGAGGAGCTCAATCCCCTGACGGGCAGGGGAGCCTGCCAGAATTAGTGAGCTCCTCGTGCTTCTCGGGGAGAAAAAGGCACTAGCGGTATGCGGGGAACCTGTCCCGGCGCCTGCCTAGCCACCAATTCTCCAGCCGTGACAGCATCGACTCGGGGGGGAGGAGTCACCTCCCGCCGATCGAGGCTGCGGCTGTGAGAGCACCGCGAACGCCTCCGGCTCCAGCTCGGCTGCAATCCCGAAGGAGGCAGGCCGAACTGGAGAACCGAAAGCCGCGCCCCTTCCGATGCTGCGTGGGAGAGCAGATCGTTTACAGGATCATACGAGGTACCGGGCGACACCGAAGCGCCGTCCGATTCACCCGCAGACCAGACGGGAAGCACGCTCGGTGTTTGGGGATGACGCGAGGAATCACCTGACGCCGCTCTACCCAAAACTTCCGCGTGCGACTCAGCAGAGTGCTGCAATGCAAACACTCGCGCTTCACGAGAGCCGCGTCGGTGTGCTGGAAACCAAACACATCGCGCAACTCCCGTGACCGTCTTTTCAACGAGAAGCCCACAACAGCCAGGAATAGTGCACGTTTTGCTCATCGTGTCGTGAAAAATGGACAGGATACTGAGAAAACGGCTGAATCACTGGACAGGCTTGCCTGAGAAGATCTTCGAGGTGCTGGCTGTTGGTTGCATGCTATTCTGAGCTAGCAGAGGTCACACCAAAAGAGCCAAGAGGTAAGCAACCTGCTGATCTTTCAAGCTAGAAGCGTCAAAGTTCAGGAGAGAGAGTCTCACTCAGTCAGCTCCGAAGGAAAATTGCATACTGAGGCTTAGGCACGCCCGGCTTTATACCCGGCTGATTGCTAATCAATCACCTTCGCCTGCAAATTAATTTGCCCGTTAATATGTTCGTCAGTCGCTCTCACGGTGATTCGCTCCCATTCAGTCGGTCTAATCCCGACTAACGTCTCCGGGACCGACTGAAAGGGAACTACAGAATAATGTATCTATCCAAGTTTTCCTTTGTTCATTTTAGCGGGATTTTCAGTGTGCCTTAGACTGTTGTTGATTGGACAGAACCTCCCTCAGGGAGGAACTTTCAGGAACTGCCATCTAATTGGATAGGACCGCCTCAAGGATGAACTTTCAGAAAGACACGCTATTGGTCTGAACCGCCCTTTAAAACATGTGTACCAGAATTCAAACCTCAGTTGAAAGAGTGAGAAAAGAACAGTTAGAAAAGAGTTCAGAGAAAAGGAAGCAGAAAGAAACAGAAACGCAAGGAACTCCAGAAACAGAAGAAGAACAAAGCCTTCCTAACAACGCTTCCAGCAACAAAGACAATGGAGGACACACGAGTCGCCTCCACCAAAGCTTTTCGTAGGCGCAGAAGAAGTTTCACGTAGTTTCTCAAAGTTCGAAAGACTTTCAACCAGAGCGATACTTTTACTCGTTTTCATTCCTTTCCGTTAAAGTTCAATGTTGTAAGCGACCGACTTTCTTCATCGAACGATTTCTTCACAAAGGACATCTGAAGCAAGACACGGGACATCGAATCACTTTCAGCGCAAGTAACATTCTTCCAGAATCGGTTACTTTACTGGTGCATTGTTCTAGTCTAATTAGCTTCGTCTAATAACTCAATGCAAAGTTGAAATTAATGCCTGATTGATGGTTCTTAAGTCAGCTCCTTGCTAAATGTCTGAAACCCAGAATACACTCTCTCTCTTACATCTGTATGAATGCGAATGTGTGTGTGTGTGTGTGTGTGCTAGCTACTTGTTAGAATAGTATTTGTCTGTCTTAGATATTTTCCAATAAATATTTACTTTTATAATAAAAGAGAAGTATCTCGTAATGTTTGCAAGTTGTTGCATTATTCTGTAGATCTTTGCTACCGTGCTCTTAAGATTGATTTTACTGTATTTATAGTACAGTTGGTGGAGATTATAAACATTCAAACCTTCTAAATTATCTAAAACCTTTAGATAATTCCATTTGAGTTAAACTGATGAGTTTTCCTTAATATACAGTAACTACGTTACGTATTTTGGACAACAGTCACGTGTGTTCAAATGATTCCGATGCACTGTCCGAGACACTGAGTCGACTCATTTGAATCACCGATTATACCCTCAGGTATAATCAATTCCCTTATAGCTATTGCGCCATACATTCCCTCACTTCATATTGGTGGATAATGCGCGCATAAACCTTTACAGCTATATATTTCGCTTCAGCTGAATAGCATGAGAACTTTTATCAAAGTATGCCATTTCATCTAGTTTTTCTTTTACTTTATTCCTTTATTTCACATTGTTTTAATCAGAAGTGAGGTTCGTTTCATGCTCAAATCATTATTCAAAACAAAGCGTGAGCAAATTGCATCTCGAGTTCTTCAAATCAAATGAGATGAGTGCTGAAATCAAGATTGGTTCTTGACATGTTGGTAAGGGATAGTGCTTGTTGTATCAGGGTGTACGCATTTCTCTTCCACACACGGAGCTCACCAAGGACAACTGAAGATCAATGAGTCAAGAGGATACCTTGATTTCTTCCTGCGGGGTGCTTTAATCAACAGTAAGCAATCAAGAAGCACTTGAAGCCAGAGGAATGACTGATTTCAGGCTGATGCACCACTGTGCACAGTACCACCAGAAGAGGTGACTTCAGCTATTACTGGTCCAACTGTGTCATTGTCTTGTAAAGCACGCTCTCCTATTCTCTCTTTTGGAGGATTTCAGAATTCTAAATTACAAACTTATACTTAAGGACAAAAAAAACTTCTGATCATTAAGGTTGAAATCAAAACACTGTCCTTGCTCCTTGTTGACATACACAGCGGTTAGGGCCGCAAATTGTTCGACCCAATGCAGCTCTGTCTATCGTCTGCTAAGTAGTGGTGTTGTGCTGTTGTTGGGGTTGAGACAAAACAAAACGATTGACAATTTATTTGCCACAACTTCTGTGAGATGAGACTGGTGGGCGTGGTCCATTAAGATCTCTTTTTTGAATTTTTTAGTGATTTTAAACAAGTGCTTGATATGGATTTAGTTTTGGGAACAACTTTTCATGAAGCTTATGGACAAAAGCCGCAAAACCCTGAAAAACCCTGGTTCATTGAGGTGCCAATCAAAATACTAGCCAATGAGTGCGGAGTCATTATTCATTATCTTTATGGTCACGAAATACACGTTCTCTCTGTACTTGTCCATTTGTCAAGTAACGGCAAAAGTGTGTAATTACCTTTTCTTTTTTTTTCACCTTGTCCTGTCCCAATGCCATCACATGGGAGAGTAAATGCTTTGCTGAGTTGAACAGTTTTGCTTTCTCCAGGGGAGTAAAACACCCGGTGTGGTGTTTTCTCCTCTGAATTGGAGCATTGAATGTATGTAAATATTTATTAGTTGTGGTTCCCACGAGTCAGTTTACATTAGTTGTGTCAGGACAAGACGGCATTGGACTGAAAGGGGGAGTGGATAAGGGATTGGGGAAGGGTGAGGGGGAAAGGTTCTCGAGTGAAAAAGAAAGTTGAAAAAAAAATTCTATTTCTTTCAGGCTGTGAAATGTATGACAAGAAAAAAAGATATAAATTTTTTACAAACTGCAGAAGAACTACTCTTGGAATTTTCCCCAGCCATATTTTTAGTCTAGCTTGTCAATTCACAGGCGTTTTAGTGTATTGTGCATTTAAATTTAATTTTCCAGCTTGGTTGGACATAAGGTGTGATTTTAGTATGTTAAACTTTTTTTTTTTTTTTTTTACAATTTCTGCTTTTCAAATGAAGGTGGAATGGCCCACATTTTGACTAGATGTCGGCAAAGATTTTTACATACGCACAGTTCTGATTCTACGTAAAGATAAGCAAACTTTGCCGATTAGCAAATTTGAAAGATTGAGCAAGAAAGGAGTACGCAAATTTTGTACGTATGCAACCTTTACAAATAAGGCCCCTGATCATGTCTCTGAAAACATTTGGCCTGAAAACGTCTTCCTTTGTTGATCAGTAGATGATTTTCTTGCAAAAATGTTTTGAATATTGTTTAAACTTTATGCCATTCAAATGAATGTGAACGCAAACCCTTCTGCAAACCTTTTCTCCAAGAATCTTTGCAATTGATTCACAAGAGATTCTACTTTCCATTTCATAGCTGATTGACTAACAGAAAGCTGTAACATTTGTGTCATGTGCTGAATCTGTAATGAACTCTTTTTTTTGACAAGCACTGCTTGTATGTGTTTTTTGTGCAGCCCCAACAACAAAACAATTAGACAGTCTATGTAACTACAGCTGCCATGGCTTTTGGAAAATGACCTCAGTTGCTGAAAGCTAAGATGTAATCCTCCATTTGAAGCGTTATCATAAACAAAACCCTTCTTAACTTACTTTCATTTTGTTTCATTAGCTTTGGGTCAGTACATGGACATCACCCAAAGGTTCACAGCAAAAGCAGCTGTCCTCACAGTGCTGGAGCTTCGAGAACAATACAAATAAACGATATGAAAAGGCAACTATTTGTGTTAAAAAACACATATATATAGTTGTATATACATATATGTAGCTATATAGTTGAATATGTCTAGCAAAGATTTTTGTCAAGTCTCTTGAATTTAAAACAACTACAGATGTATCATAGAACTGATATGAAGTCAGATGAACTCTACGTGGTTTTTAAACAGTTTATTGCGCAATACACAGCTAATGCTTTGTTTTAACATATTGATATATCTTTAGTCAAATACATTATAATGCAAGTTTGCTGGAAAGGTGTTGGGTTACGCGTTCGATTCAATTCGTTTCCTGTTTCAAACACCACTGTCAGATGAACTGTCTCCTCAAGGTCATTGTCCTGGTAGTGCGTGTCTTTTCTTTTTACACAAAACGCAGTTTGTATCCACAAAACTGATTAATCATTCATTCATTGTTCTGCCTGAATGTTTACATGTTGCTGTAGCCTAGCAACAAGCTGCATTGTGATTGGTCAGACATATTTCTCTTGACTGCAATGGCTGGGAAAATCAACATAGGAGCAAAAAAAGATAATTTCCGCATGTTTGCACTGTAAAATTACATTGTTGATGAAAAAGTAGTCACTACTAAGTACTGTTTTGAAATATATTATTGTTTATTGGCCTTCAACTATGTTCTGTAAGAACCTTAGAATGGGGAAAAAGGCGGAATAGGGGTGGAGCAGGACACCAAACCTAAACTTTGGCATGGATCAGTTGAATTGTGAAGTATGTAAATACACATTTTGTATTATCATTATTTAACACGGTTTATGTGTCCTACTCAAGTATTGATTACAATTTCTGTAACCAACTGGTACTGCAAAATGTACTGCACTTTATTTAACCTTTACTATCATTTTAAACATTATAAGATGGGATAAGGTATAGGTGGCGCAGTGGGTAGCAACCTTTCAGCTAGAATGTTTACAGTTCGAGTGACCTTCCAGGAAGAAGTTTGCATGTTCTTTGCATGCTTGCATGCATTTTTAATTAATTATCCCCTTAGGGTGTGAATGAGTGAGTGCAGGGTGTACCCCCGCCTCTCACCCGATGTGAGCTGAAGATAGGCACCAGCAGACCCCCATGACCTCACAAACGGAGGAAATAGAATGAATGAATTTGCTTCAGTGAAACATAAAAGACCAGAAATAATCACAAATAATCTTAAACAAATGCAACACAATTAAAACCCATGATGAGAGCGAAAAAGAAAAGAAAACCACGAGTCTGCAAAGTCTAGTAACTTCTAGCAATTGCCCTCTTTAGTTCAAATCCCTCACTCTTCAAATCCCCTGGATGAACATATACACTGCTATATGTCCAATCGAATATGAATTAGTTTCCACAAGCTTGCTGTGTGCCCGTTCCCCATTATCCTTGCTTTTATATTTCAGTCACTCCCCTAAGTTGACACTTAGAAGTGTGAGGCCTTCTTAAGCATTTTGTACAACTTTAACAATTTGTTCTAATAAATAATGTTTAAAACAAAACATTACTGTTTTTTATCTTTTTGATATCTATTTTACACAATAGTTAGTTTAATCAACCTCCAACTGGTTACCCAGAGTTAATGCGCGTGCACGGTCCATATATAAAGACATTTTCAATGGATCGCCGATTTCACGAGTCACCATGGAAAGTCAAAGCGAAAAAAAGAGAGCGGCGTATTTCACAGAGACGGAGTTGAAGGTTTTAATGCACGCTTATGAGGAGTTTAAGCCAATAATATTAAAAAGAAGCAATACAGCTGCATCAGCTAAAGCAAGAGAGTTGGCTTGGCAAAAAATAACGGACAGAGTAAATGTGTGAGTGTATTAAATTACAAATTTGGTATTGGCTCCCGTTTGATTATAATACAAAATAATGAAGTATGACTTATACAGCCTTTTGAATATGTTATATCACTACGAAAATAATTAATACATGTATAGATATACATGATATGACTAAATATTAAATATGCGTCATAGATTTTACTACAAAGGACAAACCTGCCACTCTGTGGAATTCGTCTTTAATAACAAGCAGAGGTTTATGGCCAGGGAACTGTACAAACGTGGGTAAGAACTGTTTAAGTGCCAGACATACTGTACGAACGGCTCTACACACAGTTGCCTTTCCCACATGCTCTGAATCGCCCACACTGTACAAAAAATGTCCAGACGCAAAAAACCTAAGTGCTTTGCACAGAATATTTTCTGTGCTAAGCGCAGAACCGCGGTTTGTCACATTCGCGATATGCGGTTTTAAAAGACGTGTTACATAAACTAACGAATCTTTTGAAAAACGATAACGCTCTTTCAAATATTCATTAGGGTATGCAAACACATCAATACGTGGTCTTATAACCCTCTCCCGACGAAAAACCTCGTATAATTTGTGCTTCTACGTCCACAGGATCCTTATCAAAAGGGCACGCCATGCTCACCAACCTTCTGAAACGAAGTTACACTGAAACATAACCTGCTCCCGAGGAGGTTATCTTCAGAGAGTCAGTTGCTATGGTTACATACATACCCAGAAAGTTACCTCCGTTTTTGGAACCGAAAGTTGAGGTTATCCACGAACTTACCCTTAAACATACCCAGGTATGTCACATAACCTGCTTTCTGGAATACCCCCCAGGTCTTGTACTTCCAATAGGTTATCCCTTCTTTTCGGCACTGATGCCGTCAATTCGGATTCTATAAAACAAACTGAACGACGATTGCGCATTTTCTCACATTTTAATTTGAACTAAATTATCTCATAACTCTTGTAGTGTTCATTTATATCTAAATGTATCAAAATGAATAAATATTTTGAATCCTCCACATTACATTCGAAAATTCAAAATTGGTAGGTCTACTTAATTCAAAACAAATGCTGTGTGTGCAGAGACTTATAAAGATTAAGGAGCATTTAATCTACACCTGCATTTACATAAACACAAAATACACATATTCACAAATGTTGGTTTTTTTATACATCTGATGTTGTTACATTGCCTTTAATGAAACAAATCAGTTCATAGCCAGTGCCGTTACTCATTAAAGAGAGAAATGTGCTGAGCATTCAAGCAGCGTTTAAGTGCACGGAGGTGATCACAACAACATTAGTTTGTCTCAATTCTTCTATGGAGCGGTCACAGTGGGGAGTAAGTGAGAACAGATTGGAGAGAGAGAGAGAGAGAGAGAGAGCAGGAACGGGAAGAAAGAAATGCTTCTGGGGCAAACCAGAAGTCACAGTGTCATAAATGTTGATGCACCTTCTCGTTTAATCAGTTTTCTTTTTTTCTATGGCCGCATAAAATTATCTTGTAAACAAAACACTGAAAAAAAAACCAAGTAAAACAGGTTTTATATTTTTATTTTAACACTGTTTTATTATCCAAAATGCTAATCAATTTGAAGGAGTTCCCAAAGTGCTGAGCACTTTATGGCACTTTAGACGTGTCAGCTAATTCACTTTACTGTTTGTCTGGCATGCACACAATCATGCCAGAAGATTGGATTTGTTTATTTCCAAAACCACTTTATTTCCAAAAGTTAAGTTTTAAATTTCTCATTTAAATAACAATAACAAACATTGCTAAGGACAATAAAATGTTAAAGATTAATAGGGTCAAAAGGGTATGATCCCAGCACCTAAATAATTTTTTTGCTAACAAAGGTTAGTATTGGGTTATTGATGTCTTTGTTGACTACTTAAAACTCTGAAATACACCCCCCCCCTGCCTTTATACATTACAATAGACAAATTCACCATAAAAACTCACCTAAATTGGAAAACATATTAGTAATATATGACAAAGAATTACAATTTCTTTTAGCAAAGACTGGAACATTATTATTTATGCAGTCAAAAAAAAAATGTATATCAGTCACACTAAAGACACTCCTCCCTCTAAGTTTGTAATTTCAAATATATCCTCTTGTCTTGAACATGACTGACAGCATATTTTTTGGGCCCTGGAACCATTTTGATGACATTAGCACTAAGTCTACCCTGTCGTTCAAGTGGGGAGTGGCACGATAAGTTCAAGTGGGGAGTGGCTGGTGATTGAGAGGAAAGTCAACATTATGAGCCTCATTCTCATCTGAGGAGGACTTCATAATCAGGGTCCTCCTCAAGATCATCCTATAAAAAAGACCTATGACAAAATAAATGAGAGAAAACTTGGAGCTTGGAGAACATTTTCAACTGAGAGAGTGTAAAGAGAGAGCCACAAAGAGAAACAGTTTAGAAGCTTCTGTACAGGTTGTTAATTGTTTTGCACCTCCCTGTAAACCATGCGATTTATGTTTTCTCCTCCCACAAAAAAACATGGGAAATATTAAAGTTCTCACAAGATTTAAGATTTCCCTTACCCTGTGTCATGTAAACTGTCTTTAGTTGTTGCAATACTACAGGTATGGTTGTGTTAGTTTTTTTTATTAAATTATGCACAATTTATAAAAATTAAGATATTTTTAAAGCATTTATGATATATATTTGAACCCTCGACACTAGCGCCGCATGGTTAGTAACTTTCTAAATGCAATATTAATCGTAAAAAAACGTCTTTAAATCACCTCATATTTTTTCCTCCTACACAACGCACCATCTTGATATGTCTGGAAAGGGATATAAATAAAATCAAAGTGTATTGAAGAGTTCTGTGTAAATGTCATCACTTCGCAGGCGAAGGAATTAACCATAAACGTGTAGAAATAACAACGTGCTTCATACTCTCGGGCCATTTGTGTGGGTTAATGAACATTTTGGATCTACTTCATGTAAATATTGTAGGGGATTGAAATCGGGAACGTTTATTCTTTCTAACGGTGTTCCATTGACTTAAACTGATTTGAGGTGTTTTGTGCAATGCTGGGCTGGATAGCATAACCGCCAATATTGCTACGTCACCATTCATTAAGCAGCAATGGTCTCTGTAACGTTGGGTCTGTAGCTTTCCTGTGGCTCAGTCAGTAAAGCATTGCGCTAGCAATGCAAAGGTCATGGGTTCTAACCCCAGTCTATCATGATGTTTCACTTTAGACATTATCGATGGCCAAATTGCTTGACATTGTCCAACTGTAACGTCTATTACATTATAGTTGACATGATCTGATTGGTTTGTGGGTGGAGGTAAGAACTATGGGGGTTCCAAGGAACATCGAGCCATTTTCAGCTTACAATAAAAGGAATATAGGATTACACAAACATGTGTGAAGGATTCTGAAAAAAACGTTAATGAGCTAACAACACTAAAAGATGTTAGGAATGTCAGAAATGTCAGTTATAGCACATTTTAAAACATCATAGCATATTATAGTGACCTCAATATCTCCCAAAGCAAATACGAGTAATTTTAATGTTTTATACAGATAAAAGACCCTGGGATTATTTTGACCCCAAGGAAAATTGAATGTTGTAAAATTTTCCCAGAAAAAAAATCTAATTGAGAAAATAATATAATTGTAATTTTTTTGTTTACCAAGTTCTCCCCATTAAATTAGGAAAAGTCATTCAGTCTGAAGCAAAAACAAACAAATACATACATTAAAATCTACGTTCGGTTAACACTGAATGGGGTCATGCTTACCCCAAGGATAATAGGGGGGTTAAACAGCTCGGAAGTGTGTTTTGAGGTCATTGTCTTGTTGAAAAAATTATGATTGAGCGTATGGAGCTGCAGGTTCCTTTGGTAGCCAGGCTGGTTCTATGTTTTTGAATGACCTGAAAGAACAGACAGAGTATAGAGCAGGGATGAGCTTGGAAAACTCAGGTGAGATGACAGATGTCATATTCTCAGTGAAAGCTCCTCAGAGACTTGACATTTCCATGTGTTTTAGCCTCTAGCAGCTTCCCCATTGTGTCACGACTAGACCGGACTATCTCTCACAGTTCTGAAATGTTACCCATAATACCCGGAGAAAGCTCTCTGTGAGATTTCCTGTGCATCTCAATAGCAGCCTCTCAGCTGGAGCAGGAACTTTTGAAGCTTGTAATTTTATCTGATTTTACATTAAGTCACACTTCTGGACATTCGTTTCATTCTCTTCTTAAGATTTCATAGCCACGACTCTTGAGTTTGACATGTAAATTCATCTCTCCTTTTCAGTGAATTGAATTTCAATGGTTTCTTTTGGAGGCTCATATAATGCAAGCACTCTGCAGCGACTGCTGAAT
This sequence comes from Danionella cerebrum, assembly GCA_007224835.1. Lineage (NCBI taxonomy): Eukaryota > Metazoa > Chordata > Actinopteri > Cypriniformes > Danionidae > Danionella > Danionella cerebrum. Next base: position 114,129 of record SRMA01025749.1, read on the forward strand.
GAGCCTCAAGCTGTCTCCTTATAGACGTAATAAACACATGAGGATTTCTTTTCTATTCCTCCTTCCATGAGGTCCCATACTGGCAGTCTAAACTCTCCATCAATTAATCTGCTGAAAAGTACATTTGCGCTAGGAAGCCTTTGAGACTTGGCTACCCCTTAGTGCGGTATAAAAAGGTTGTGTGGTATTTTTATTCACTCTGAGATTTTGGCAATTACAGGTCCTTCTTAAAAAATTAGCATATTGTGATGACGTTCATTATTTTCTGTAATGTACTGATAAACGTTACACTTTCATATATTTCTGATTCATTTACAAAAAACTGAAGTAGTTTAAGGCTTTTATTGTTTTAATATTGAAGGGATACAGCTCATGAAAACCCTAAACAAATTAGAATATTTCATCCGACCAATCAAAGAAAAGTGTTTTTAAAACAAAAAAAGTCATCCTTGAAATAATGAAAAATGAAATGAAAAATGAAAAATGAAAAATGAAATCTTCATCTCCATGAAGCTTTTCAGCAGATGGAAGCTTGAAGGCTACAAAATCTCCTTATAGCTCGCTGTGTTGAGCTCGCCCTTGATAAAACACAGTGGACCAACACCAGCAGCTGACATGGCACCTCAGACCATCACTGACTGTGGGTACTTGACACTGGACTTCAGGCATTTCCCTCTCCCGAGTCTTCCTCCAGACTCTGGCACCTTGATTTCCGAACAACATTCATAATTTGAGCAAGAGTCTAGTGCTGCTTCTCTGTAGCTCAGGTCAGGCGCTTCTGCCGCTGTTTCTGCTTCAGAAGTGGCTTGACCCTGGGGAATGTGCCACCTGTAGCCCATTTCCTGCACACGCCTGTACACGGTGGCTCTGGATGTTTCTACTCTAGACTCATACACTGCTTCTGAGGGTCTCCCAATGTCTGGAATCGCTCCTTCTGAAGATAATGAACTTTATCACAATATGCAAATGTTTTGAGAAGGACCAATAAAAAAATGGATCTGACTGGCTATTTCTTTAGTGTATGTACGAGCATCATAAATGGCCTCCAAAGTAAGGGTTCTTACTTAGATTTAATGAATGTACTGTTAATGAAGCACTTTGTTCAGATCACTTTAACTATTCCTAAATGTTCCGAAGGAAACATACAATTTGAGCGTTATAAGAACAGGGATAGAAGAGAATGGTCTCACTCTTGAGACTCATAGAGTTAAAACACCTCAGGTGATGCACAATTATAGGCCAGATAATTATTGTGTTTGGTGTTGGCTTTTGGTTAAAAAATTATCCCCCTTTTTAGAGGCTTGTGCTTTTGTAAATGATCCTAATATATATCGTCTAGTTTGGTTTTCAGTAGTCACAATCAGCACCCGCCCTGAGTTTGTGAGCATCAGTGGAAGGAACGAATGTCCAAGGCTAGCTGTCGTTCTCGGATGCATGACATGTGGAGAAGGAGAGGAAGACGGGAAGCTGATTGGACAGAGACAAATAGAATAATTGATGGGTGGTCATGTCCTAATTACACCCCCCGAAACACGTTTCATGAAGTAACCAAGCAATCCTTGATATATTATCATACACATACTTGTTGGTTTTACTTTTTATTTGTATGTTTGAGTGAAATCGTTATGCTTATAACTAGGGCTGTGCGATAAACTGATTTTATCAATTAACTCGGCACTGGGGTGTACTTCGATGCTCTTGACTGAAAATAATTTTATCTTTAAGTAAAATGTAAACGCTGCCTCCTTTTTGTGGAATGCGCACTGCCCACCTTCCGGCCTCACGTTGGCCATATATTAAGACACATAAACAATGGCTGCGAGCGGCAGCAGCAGTTTTAACTGAGCGACTCGACATCTTGTACTCCGACACGATTACCGATTGATGCCGATCTGCGACACTATTCGTAAATAAAAAAAGTATTGTAATAGAGCTCCAAATCCAACATCTACGTTCCATGTTTGTTGAAACATTAATACAAGCCCTAAACTTACAGGAAATTAATACATTTACTGTTTTAAAGAAAGTTAACTAAAGGTATTTGTGCACATGCGCACAACCGGCCTGCAGCGTCATCTGTCCATCAATTATTATTAATAAAATAATTGTGCACATTGTAATTTGTGTTTAATTTAAATTTAATTAACAAAATCATTTAATATTATTACAGTGATTTGATTAATATTATGCTATATCAGTTATAGCAGTTTGTTTTATTTTCTTTTTTATCTGCAGATTGATTGTATATGAGGGTGAAAAATTTTATTGTAGTTCCAGTTTTTGTCAAACAAATCTGATAAATCTGATATTAATTTTAGGCCATAACCGTAGTTGACAGCAGTGGTGGTCAGGACGCGTGATTGGCTGTACCTGTCTGGTTGAGTGAAGTGCACCGGTAGGCAGAGCCTAGATTTACGGTCAGGCATTTCACACAACAATCTACCGAATGCTGCTCGCAGTTTAGATATTGTTTTGGTGAGCTAACAGATTTTAAAAGACGTTTAACTTACTTTTAAATCACTGTATGTGCTAAAAATCTTGTAGTAAATAAAATGTAAATAAAAGGGAATGTAAAAACTTCAAAGTTATTCAAAGAGATGCGAAAGATAATACAGTGGTACCAAGAGATACTTTGACTTATGAAATGTTAGAGATACGAAATTTTTTGCTTCGAAATGCGAAAAAAATATGAGATATGAAAAACCACCAACAGTTCTAAACACTTTAAATCAGTTTTAAATCGAGTGAAACATTATGAATAGATTACCAATAATGTACTATAACAAATGTTAGAATCAAGGTGTCGTAAAAAAATAACGTTTATAACGTGGAAAGTGCTGCTCTGTAGCACAACTTAAGAGAAACCCTGTGACACGTTCTCAGAAGCACTCTCTCCATCTCTTCTCACACGCTCGATACTGTCTTGTAATTCGAGAATTATTGTTATTATAAATAACAGTCGTTAAAAAAGCTTATATTCATTAATTTTCCAACCTGTTTATTCCAGGGGGTCATTATTTATAACCCGTTTATTCACAGGGGTCTGCTGATGCCTATCTCAAGGGCAACATTCACTCACAGATTTTAGATTATTAAATTAACCTAACCGCATGTTTTTGGGATTGTGGGGGAAACCGGAGTACCCGGAGGAAACCCACGCAAGCACCGGCAACCCACAAGTAAACTCCTTCCAGGAAGGTCACCGGCGAGCCTCAAACCGACAACCTTCTAACTGGAAGGTCACAGTGCTACCCACTGCACCACCGTGCTGCCCCTAAAAAAAGCTTATAGTTGATGTAAAAAATAAAAGATACGCTTCGGTTGTTTATATTTGTTTTCAAGAGTTATTTGTGTGTTGAAAGGCAGCAGCACTTTAAAAAACACCAACAATAAATGCTTATTAGATATAAATATTTTTATGTTTTTTAGATTAATAAGGAGAAAAAAAAGATTAGGAAGGAACCCTGGGTAATTTATGTAAAGAATTCACTTCATTACAGCCACAGTCTAACAGAGTCCGGTGCTTTTTACTGTTGAAAAGCATTTCAACTCGAGAAGAAAATCACTGCTACAGCATCAGTTTCTGCTGCTTTCAGGAAAAGATGAAGAGAAACTACATTCTACAAATGAAATAAATTCTTATGGGAACATCTGTAAATGACACCCACCCAGTGTATCTCTACTTTAACTCAAGTACTTGCTTTGTGTACTTTGTCCACCACTGTTTGACAATATTTAGAAGGAAAATAAATATATTTAGAGCATTTACAGAAGAAATGCACAAAAAGCTTAAAAAACAAAATCTTATAGGCTCCCTGTCAATTTTTGCAAACACTTAATAAAAAAATAATTCCATTAGTATTCTTGCTTATACATTATTATCAGCCAGACCGTATCTTCGTGAGTTTCTGTGACTTTTGTTTCGTACATTCATGCAACTTTCTTCTATTAGAACATTTGGACCTTCAAGGTCTCGTCAATAATGGCATACTGTGCAGCTCAATTTGCCATTATATCCTTTGAAAATGTCTGTGGTATTCAAAAATCACAGAGTGCAAGTTACTTTTGATCCTAATAATTGGACTGGAATGAGTTGGAGGAGGCCATTGCTTTGGATCGAAGTGGAACCTGCAGTGATTCTCTGGTTAGAAGATAGCTGAATAATGTTTCTTAATGAGCCCAACGAAACATCTCTACACACTGGATCCCTACAAAACCTTTACATGTGTTGTTTTTCGCTCTTGTTAAGCCTCAAGGAAATAAATTGCTCAGATCTAAACCCCTTTGAGCTGTTGTGATACGCCCATCCAGCCAATCCAACTTGTGCGAGGTGCTTCTGGAAATTTCTTCAGATTACATTTAAATTCATTTAAATTTAAATTCATAATTCTAAATTAAACTGGGTTACAATCAAATAGGCTATACATTTTAGCATTTTCCCCTGGAACATCACATATTTGTAGATGTCCAAAATTATTTGCGATAATGTTCAGTCTATTGGGATGTACATTCCTTGTGTGCACTTGTGATGTTAGGGGATACCTATGGTGTGAACGCCCCAAAATGACAGTACTTTTTTGTTTTGGTATAAACTGATTACCTTCTAAATTACTGTATTGGTAATCAAAGAACTTTATATATATATATATATATATATATATATATATATATATATATATATATATGTATATGTGTATATATATATATGTGTATGTGTATATATATATATGTGTGCGTGCGTGTGTGTGCGTGTGCGTGTGTGTGTGTGTGCAGGTTAACATATGTTAATTTATCCGTATGATTCTCTGAACTAAATTAGCATAAAAATTAGCTATTCAGAATATAATATGAACGTCAGAGAGATTAATGGAATGGATCACATCATGCGACACCAACATGGTTTAGTATAATTTTGATTTAGGAGCTTCTCAGATTGCTTTGGTCGTGAATGCTAATGGATTGTTCTCGATTCTCTGTAAGAAAGTTTGGTGACATTATTTCCTGCTACAGCACTCTCTATAAAGGTATTAATTCATGTAGCAAGTGGATAAATGTACAATAAACATAACACACCTCATTATTATAGTTAGCTACACATGTTCGATATTAATTCAGAGATATCAATCTTGGAAGAAGGATATTAAACTTGTCCAAAGGATTTTCAGTAGGTTGTATTCACATCAGAGGGTTGCATTCATTTATTTGTCTGCCTGATAAAGTCTAAATAAACAATATTGCCTTGTAATCCTTGGACCAACTGCTGAGGAGGTTTTAGAGTCAACTTACTGCTCCTGGCTGCTTCCGGAGTTTCTGTCCTTTGCTTCTCCGTCCACCTCCCTCTCACTTGGTCTCTTGTTTTGCCTATTTTACTCCTCGTTCTTGTTTTTCCCTCTTATTTAAGTTCCGTTCTTGCTCCCCTTTCACCGTGTCCATACACAGTGGTACCCAGAGATACGAAATCTGTTCCAGGGTGGTTTTTGTATCCCGAACATTTCGTTTCTCGAAGCAAGTTTTACATGTAAAACACCTAATCCGTGCAGCGGCTCTCAGAAACAACAGAATAAGTAGATGAAAAAATAGAAAACCAGAGAAAAATCAAGTAACGGTTCTTCAATCCTTAAATCTACACATTGTTAATGTAATAAATGATAATAAAACCGAATAAAACACAAGTAAAATGTGTAATATGTACACAAATGTGAAACCTTACCTTGAGAGTGAAGCGATGTGTCGGAGGAGGAACGGATGGAGAAAACATTACGGCACTACGTATGAAAGTGTCGGAGGAGGAACGGATGGAGAAAACATTACGGCACTACGTATGAAAGTTTAGTTTCTTGAGATATTTCACGAATTACAAACACCAACACAAAACCAAGCGTATGCGTAGACCCTACTGAAAGCGCTTGTGAAGGAATGGAGAGAGCACTTGGTCTGACCAATGAGAGAGCAGAACTGTAATAAAGAAATATTATATTATGTCAATTAGAAAAATTACACTGTACAGTGGTACCACGAGATACGAATATAATCCGTTCCAGGGTCACGTTTGTATCTCGAAGCAAGTTTTACATTTAAAGACTCCTAATCCGAGCAACGGCTCTCAGGAACAACCGATTAAGTTTATAAAAAAAAATGGAAAACCAGAGAAAAATCAAGTAACGTTTCTTCAATCCTTAAATCTACACATTGTTAATGTAATAAATGATAATAAAACAGAATAAAACACAAGTGAAATACGTAATACGTACACAAATGTGAAACCTTACCTTGAGAGTGAAGCGATGTGTCGGGGGAGGAGGAACGGATGCAGAAAACATTACGACACTACGTATGAAAGTTAACTTTCTCAAGATATTTCACGAATTACTGACACCAACACGGTTTCAAGCACAAGCGCAGACAGATGGGTTTCTCTGAGTTGCGCTGCAGAACAGCACTTTCCACGTTATAAACGTTATTTCTTTTATGACATCTCGACTCTAACATTTATTATAGCACATTATTGGTAATCTATACATAATGTTTCGCTCGATTTAAAACGGATTTAAAGTGTTTTAAGGCGTATCAGCCCCCTTTAGCACTGTCTCCAATGGGAGAATGGAGCGTCAGGATCCGGAGCGACGTCATACAAACAAGCGGATAATAGAGCAGGACTGTTGGTGTTTTTCATATCTTGGAATTTTTTCGTATCTCGAAGCAAAATATTTCCCGCGAGACCTTTCGTATCTGGAACATTTCGTAACTCGAAGCATTCGTGTCTCGAGATACCACTGCATCAATCATTCTATTCAAGGTATAAGTAAATAAAAGGTCTGCAAGACTGAAAAATCCAGGCCTCTACTATGTACCAAGAACATTGATTGCATTACACATAGAGATGATGAAAAGGCAATTTGCTTTACAAAATCATTATTTATAAAACAATTTCTTAAATGAAAAGTTACCAAGAGTATTTATTATGCATCGTAATCTATTTAAAGTCAGTCATTGGTAGCAGGGGGTACGTGGCCGAGGCTGACGTGACTCAAAGCGGTACGTGGCTGGGAAAAATTTGGGAACAACAGATGTAGGGTATATGTGAATTTGACCCTCTCAATAAGATTTTAACTTTTTCTGGTTAAATAAAGGTTAATTAAATAAAGTTAAACTAATAAGTTTACAACACCATTAATCTCATGTGAGATCGAAACAATATATTTGAGCTTTTGGAGGTTCAGAACTGATGGAGGACCAATGGACCCGTAAGCTTTGACATAAATAAGTCAAAGCAGCTTTAATTATTCCATAGAAAACCAACGATTGCACGCTTTTCATAGTTACAGCTGGATTCCTGCCTAAAGCGAGCCGCACACTAATGAAAGATGCCTCTATCTCCGTCAGGCTTTTGTGATTTCAATAGTGAGGGAGTTTGATTAAACAACACGACGGGCAGCAAAGCTCTCAGGGCGATTCACATTTGCCCAGAACTAATTACACACTCACTGACTGTTTAAGGACTGGGATTAACTGCTGCACCACTCAGTCACACTGTAGTCGGAAATTGGAACTTTTACTTCGAGTTTTGTCAAGTGAAGGAATATGTTTTTTTTCCAGGGTATACAAAACTGAAGGAAATGTAGGACGTTGAACGGATGAAATCCTCACAAAAAGACCTCATTCACAGTTTGTGGATGGAATATTACATATAGTGAAGCAAATGAGGTACGGACACAAGGTGGGATTAATACCATTAGAAATGGTGCTGCATCCAGAGCCAGATCCCAGCCAGTAAAGAAGTTATTTTTATACTTACTCATGACACATGAGTCTGGCACAAATTGTAGGATTTTTGAATAAGACATTGTGTGTAGTATGTCAAAGGTTATTACCTCGGCTCCATCATTGTAGATTAAGACCATCCAAAAGATGGATTTAGATGTGGGATTTAGCTTCCGATAAGCAAAGTTAGCCGGTCCTGCCATTGCATTTGAGCCAGATACAGGAGCATTCCGTCAAGAGGAAGCTGCCATCATCCGCCTAGTTTCTGTAGTGTCCAGTATCTGTACTTTACTCAAGTATTTTAATTTGAGGAGACTTTTTACTTTAACATTACTACATTTCAAAGTCAAATATCTCAACTACAATTTGGGAAATCAGACGTTATGAGTATGCATGAGCCATCAATTAGGCTACAGCATCTCAAATCTCTGTTTTGAATTGTTTTGGTTGCCGCTTGGTGGTATTTACTAGGGATGCAACGGTACACAAAGCTCACGGTTTTGTACATACAACGGTTTTTGGTTTGGTTCCGATGGCTTAGCAAATTTAGTTTTTTAAATAATGCTATGTATGGATCGCATGAAATTACGGGCGCTCATAGAATTCACTTTATTTTGCTAAATCAAACATCAAGAAACTACAAAAAAATCACTTTAAATTAAAATAAACAATTGTAGCAAGGCGGGCATGAGCTTCTTCAGCAGTGAGCGAATTAGCGCAGGAAGAGAGGGATTTAAAGTTATGCAAGCAGGCAAAAGTTACGGGAACCTATGGGTCCTAAAACTTGGAACAGCTGTCTGAAGATGCCGCAGACGAGCACGTCACATGTTACCTTTTGCAAAATAACATCTGAAAAAACATCGCTGACACACAGACACATTTTTGTTTACCGTCCTTTTTCCATCTGCATCGTATTTGTGATAGAAATCCCAGAATTATGACAGACTTTCAGATACAGAAACCCATAGTCTCTTCATTCTAGACTTTTGCACTGCAATCAAGAGTGTACAGGCCCGAGGTCAGGCTGACCTGAATGTAAGAGACTCACTCACCCCCACCACTCTGATTCTTGACTCTGTATTTTTCCCCTTGTAAGAGCGGAACTTTGTTCACACCCCCAGACCTGTAATGCATAAATAACGGCCTATAAACGTGACTGGTTTGAAGCAAGATCCCCGAGTCATGTCTCTTTTCTTGTCACCCTGAGATCTCAGAACTTTGTCTCTCGAGAGGGGAGAGCACAGAATCCTTCCCCCACATATTCATCAGTAAAAAAGCGAACACCATCTCTTCAGCCCTGATAGTTCCTTCCTGGCTGTGAGCAACATGCGGCCTCCCGCCCTCTGCTTTTTCACAAGTGAAATTAATAATAATACATACACGAGTTATTCAAATGAGAAACAGAAATAAACGCAGTTCACAAGGGCATGCACCCTCCTCGGTTCGGAATAAAACAGAGTATTGTGGCATCCCTAGTACCTACACTGCAGTTCAGTGTCCGTTTTTTGAGATGCCCGCACCTTAATAAATGATGGAAGAAACTCCTGAAAATAGTTTATGTTACGGTATTCTGATACGACAAGGATATATTTACGCACAGACATCTAGATACAATCTAATAAAAGATACTGTGTAAACCCGTGTTTAATCATTGAGACACTAAAAAGGTTTTTATTATTATTATTAAACTTGAACTTGCAACTATGTTAAAAAATAAACCTAAAATTGCTCCTAAGATTATTTCTTTTGGTTCTAAAGGAAATTTGGATTTAAATAAATGTCAATTGTATAAGTTCTTTAACATATTGTTTAAGCAATATGCCTTAACATAAATAACAATAGTGTATTATAGCCATAATAAATCACAATACATTGGATACTTAAGTTCATTTTAAGGCGAATACTTTTACTCTTACTGGAGTTATATTTTACAGAGTGTATCTCTACTTTAACTCAAGTACTTTGCGTACTTTGTTCACCACTGCATCTTGGTTCAACAGTTCAGTGTAGCAGTCAGAGATACTCAGGTGTGGTCCGCTCGAAGGAGGGCACACACAATAGATGGGCAGTGAGGAGTGAGTGACTTGTATGTGTTCTCCATTGCTATCAGCGCCGATCCCTTTCATGGTGGTCTCGTCACAAGCTGACATCCAGAGTGCTTTCTCCGTCCTCTGCAGCAAAGCTGATATTGCTCACACCTTCACAGAATCTCACCACAGTATTATGAATAATTAATAATATCACAACTAAAAAAACAGATAGAAATACTTTGCATATTTTATTCTAGCCTCGGTTGGATTAACATAACATTGTTATTTTTTTCTACACTGCAATAAACACTCTCTTGGAACAAGAAAAAAAATCAGTTTTTTTTCTAGATGAAACAAAAAAAGCTGCCTTATTAAGAAAGTAACACTGCACAAGAAGATTTAAACTTGTATCTAGTCAAATGATCTTCAAACTAGGTTGTTTTGTGTATTAAAACAAAGTTATTTGTCCTTAAACTGTCTGTAACAATACGATTTGGTCTTAAAGCTACAAATATTTGCTAATATTTTAGGGAAAACAGCATTCATTCAAGAATGTTGAGGCTTCATTTTGTACGCAAATCAGCGCATGTGGTCTAAAAACAAGAAATTCTGGCTTTTTTTATTATTATTTTGTAAACTTTTATACTACTTTTGGTTTGGGGACATGTGCATTTATCAGACAGGTGACAGTAGCACTGCTGGATATTCATTCGCTCAATCAGCATCTGAGCTCAGGTGCAGCTGTTTCAGAGTCGAGTGCACTGTCCACCACACCACACCACACTGCAAAAAAAACCCTCAAATCTGGTTAAACTCTTCCTAGATCAAGCAAACAGATTTCTTAAAATGAGCAAAAATGTCTAGGATCTTAAAAAGCTGCTGGATCTTAAAAATAGAAAAAAAAACTCTCAAAACAAGAGTTTTTAAGCTGTTAAGAAAGTAAAGCTGCATTAAAACTATGGAGTTTTGGGCATTAAAATAAGTTTATACATCAAGTCAACAACAATATGATTTGGTCTTAAAATTAGAACCTGGAAATATTTGCTAAAATTGTATGGAAAACAGCATTTATTCAAGAATGTTTCTGCTTAATTTTAGTCCACAAAATAGAGTATGGCAGTCTTAAAACAAGACGTTCTGGCCTCAAAAATAATTGTATTCTTTTGAACTTATTTTGGTTTAGGTATATTTGCATTAATCCGACAGGAGGCAAGTAACCCTGCTGGAAATATATTCACTCACTCGAAATTCAAACCTGAGCGCTCTATCCACCACACTGCTTACTACGTAGTAACTTTAAAACATTCCATAGTCTTAAAACTAAAGTGATTTTCTTTAAAATAAGCACTAAAAAAATTTTGTGAAACCACAAAAATCATTTATTTGCTTGAATTAAGAAACTTTGTAAAACAAACTTTTCATTTTGTCACTAAACCTAAAACTAGGATCTTAAAACAAGAAATTTTTGACTCAACATATTTTAAGAAATCATAGTTAATTTCTGTTTAAAACGCCCCTCTTTAGAACAGGAAAAAAATGGTTAAATAAAGTCAAAATATTCAACCAAACAAAACATCCTAAAGGAGTAATGAATACTCATAACAAGAATAAAATGCTTGTGAAAAAGAATCTAATCATTGACACACAAACTAAAAACCTGGTTCTTGTTTCGAATCAGATTTCTTGACAGTTGTGTTTAAGCAACTTTTTCTAGTTTTAAGAACATTTTAAAAGACTAGGTATAAACACAAATTGCCTTGTTTTATTACTATTTAGGTCCTATTTTCTCAAAGTAAGCAAATTGATCTACACCCTTCAAGTCGAAACTAGATCAAAAGTCATTTTTTTGCAGTAAATGTAACGTTTTCCATGGCTCTGAGGCATTAGGGAAAATGCATAAATGCGTTTTCACAGGCATCCCTGGTTAGAGTCCTATTCTGGGCTATTTTCGAACATCTTCATGTACACTTAATAATAATAAAGTAACTTGAAAATTCTGCTCATCTAAAGTATATACCATTTATATTAGTATTATATTATTACCATTTATTTTATATTATATTTGTATATATTTTTCTTCTGTGGTTACATGAAGAACGCCAGTTCTGTATTACAGGCTAATGTTCTAAGCTCTAAAACTCTGTCACCTGTATCCTAGGTTTTCTTCCTTCGCAATGAAAAATGAAGTGAAGCCTCCCCAGTTGCCACTAGAGCTCCCAGTAATCACCACTTCTAACATTAAACTCAGACCACTGTATGACATCTCCACTGTTGATGTGTCCAGCAAGAAATCCCAGTTGCACAAACAAGTCTGTGTAATGGTGTTTTCTATAACAGAAGGGGGCAAGTGGTATAATCCGTATCATTCCAGTTTGGTGGCAGCGAGCTGCTTATCAACTGTCCCGCGTAGTCAGTCGGTCAGCTGCAGTTCTCCTTCATTCAAAGCCTGATGTGAGAAGCTGTGCAAGGTCAATCAGAGCCAGAGAGCCATGAAACTTGATCCTTTCATTCTTCTTTTTTCTCAGCTGCTGAGGCTGTATTTCTTTCAACAATGTGACTGCTTTTTCTTTTTTTGAAGTTGGTTATCAGTTTACTGTTTTTAAAAATATTGCTCAGGCTGGTAAACTAAGAATATTGAATACTTAATAAGTCTTGTCTTGCAGGCATTTGCAGGAAACTCCAATACAGAGAGTGTGGTTCGACATGACCTGCAGAACCTGATAGTGGCCCGTTATTTGCGCATCATTCCTTTGGACTGGAGTGAAGAGGGAAGGATTGGGCTGAGGTTGGAGATCCACGGCTGCCCATATTGTAAGTTTAAACATCCTCCTATATCTGCATTTGATGTATTTTTCTCATTCATCATTCGAGTTGGAAGAAGTCCCAATCTCTGTAAAATGTGATCTATTACACATTTATTTTCGTATAGCGAGGCAACATGGCTCTGAGCATTTGCATCACTAGATTTATTAATATTCTGTATAAAGTGGCTAAAGAATCAAGGGAAACTGCCTGACACAACTGTTTTGAAAGTCAAGGTCGGCTTTCTGTCCTATTCAAACCCATTACCAAGAATTCCACTGAAAACCAAAATGCCAACTTGCTAAAAATGAATCAATGATGAACTAAGAATAGTATCGTGCTGGGTTGCTATATCTTCGTATAACAAGGGGTAAAGTTAACCCCGCTATATCCGAAAACCCACAAACATCTTTTTTTCACTGGTGTTCAGTTCAAAACCTTCAGAATATAACTTCTTCGCTAAAAGGTAGGTGTCAGGCATTTGATGTCTTTGTTGACAACCCCCCCATCCCCACCCAAACTCCCTTGTCTTTATACATAGATAACCTTTTGCATTACTATAGACAAATTTACAACTCGCCATCAAAATATAGTGTTTCACCTAACATTGGAAAGTTTTATATATGATTATGTTATGGTTATTTATATATATATATATATATATATATATATATATATATATATATATATATATATATATATATATATATATATATATATATATATATATATATACTTTTTTAAATAAAAAGTTTTTTATACCATTTGACAATAATACATAATACTGGAAAATAATTATGTATGAGGTCAATTTGACTCCAAGAAGATCCTCTTCTTTTCCTTTCGGCTGTTCCCAGTTTAGGGGTCGCCACAGCGAATCATCTGTTTCCACCTAACTCTGTCCTCAGTATCCTCTACTCTTGAACCAACTACCTTCATGTCCTCTTTCAGCACATTCATATATCTCCTCTTTGGTCTTCCTCTTGACCTCTTGCCTGGCATCTCCATCTCCAACATCCTTCTACCAATATAACCACTATCCCTCCTCTGCACATGTCCAAACCATCTCAATCTGGCCTCTCTGACTTTGTCTCCAAAACAACCAACCTGAGCTGTCCCTCTGATGTGCTCGTTTCTAATCTACTCCATCCTCGTCACTCCTAAACTGAACCTCAACATCCTCATCTCTGCTACTTCCATCTCTGTCTCTTGTCTCTTCCTCACTGTCACAGTCTCCAACCCATACATCATAGCTGGTCTCACTACTGTTCTGTACACCTTTCCTTTTATTCTTGCTGACACTCTTCTGTCACACAACACCCCTGACACTTTTCTCCACCCACTCCAACCTGCCTGCACTCGCCTTCTTCACCTTTTTTCCACACTCCCCGTCGCACAATTTGACACCAAGAAAATTACAATCTCAAACAATTTGTAAACTCCCGCTAAAATGAGCAAATCAGTGCAGGGTGCAGATCTCGCATAAAAGTTTTTCCAGCTGTTCCCATAGACCCTCCTCACCTCAAAGTTTGTCATTTCAAGTAGATCATTTTCAAATGATGGTGTAATTGCTGATTTTATGTCTGGAGCATGACTGACTGGATATCTTTTGGGCCCTGGTACTATTTTGATGACATGAGCAGCACTAAGTCTACCCTGACGTTCAAGTGGGGAGCGGGATCATCCAGACAACAGGAGAGTCAACAGTAGGAGTGTCATTCTCATCTGAGGGGATGCCTCAAGATTATTCTTATATTTATTCTTGTTTTGTAGGTGCTGTTCTAAGGTGTAAGGTGTATTTTGTTAAAAAAACAAAAACAAAAAAACAATGTTTTCATTTAGTTGGTAAAGAAATGGAATTACATCTACAAACCCTCACACAGTCACACTCTAGAACCTCTTTCAGGAATGGAAGGAACCCTTGACAGATTTTTTGATTAAATTAAATTGCCCAACACTTGTGATTCAATCATGTATCCCAGAGCAAACTCATCTTGTCTTGCTTTGTGTGTTTTTCCTTCACCTGTATTCAGTGGTTAAGTTGTTTATTTACTTGAAAAATACAACAGAATAGAATCACTCATGGGGAAAAATGTAAGCGTGGCAAATATTTCTCAGCCCTTATGCTGTCGCTGAAATATTGATGTGTAAACTAACGTGAATGCTTGTGTTTTTGACTGGTTTGAATGAACTCCGGTATTACTTTCGATACGTTTCATTCCTCAAGCTGTTTTCTGCCTCTCAAGGAGTCGAGAGAATCTTTGACTGCACCGATTTTCCTGTCAGAAAGCATCTCCTCCACATTTTCCTGGGGCTTGCGAAGCTGCTCGTATCTCTCCTTCATGTAGATTGTGCAGTCGATCGCTGATGCAGATAAAGACATGCTGCCATCTCCAAAAAGTGCTTCATGAGAGTGTAGAGAGGAATGAATAAATGTTCACCCTGCCAGCAATTCCAGATTATACAGGTTGCTGTTTAAGAAAACACTGTTGCTTATTAAACAAAGTATTGTTCTTTCTAGAGGCTTGTGTAAATGAACAATGGAGTGCTTACTTCAAATGTGATGAATGCAAGAAGTAAAACTAGGATATCAGAAACATCAGAAGACTGCACACCGGCAACGTTACACGATATGGAAATGACAACTGGCAAGTAGCCAGCCTTGAATTTTTTAAACTGCTGCTAATGTAATTCTAACAGCTGCATAGCTACACTGTTTGTCAGGCAGCAAAGTTACCGTTGTTTTACAGCAAAATTCCCAATGTTATTTTACGGCAGACTACCATAAAAATTGACAGCTCTTTTTTTGCATAATTATGCTGTGAATTACGGTCAAACTTTGGTCTTTTATCTATTTTCAAATAAAAAAAAGGCTTGAAACATAAGAAAAATGCTGAATAAATGTTAATTTGATATTTTTTTTTAAAAAGGTAAACTTACTGTCAATTTCGGTTTCTAAACAATATAATGCCATATTTTAATGTCGCATAACAGTTAAGCTACAAAATCCTTCTGCCAAAATGGGAAAATGAGTGACATTTTCATCAACTTTTTATTATGTATTATCACTCTTTGGCTCTCTTTCTACAAGTGTTAAATGTATATTAATGACATTAACCTATTAATAGAATACTTTATATCATGTTTATGTTACAGGCAACTAGTGATGTGTCGTTCTCGAAAGAGCCGGCTCTAAGAGCCGATTCTTTGTGGTGAACGGAAATTCCCGATTCCCAGCGGGAAGAGCCGAAACTTCTGCCATCAGTAGTTGCCGGGGCTTCATTTGGGAACACAATGCAGCTAATCACATGGGAAGACCCACTGGGATCATTACCATAATTTGAAAAGAAGAAAGAGGGCCCATGCTTAAAAAAAAAAAAAAACTTAAATTTTTTTTAAGATAGCAAGTGCAGTGGTAAAGGTCAGATACACAGCGATGGTGAGAGGCAGGGGGGACAGTATTAAATACGCTTTATTGGGAGAAAGTGAAACAGCATCTGGCTACATTTCAATGATGTTGGAGACTCAAAGCAGTTTATTATATATTGTAAGCCGTTTCCCTTTATTTAGGTTATTTGATTTGTTTGCTATATTCATTCATTCATCTTCCAACCCGCTTAATCCCCTTTTTCTGGGGGTCTTGGGGGTTTGCCGGTGCTATCTCCAGCGCACAATTTCAAATAAAGTTTTATTAAAATGTTAAATACAGTGGTACTTCGAGATACGAATGCTTCATGTAACGAAAAATCCAAGAAACGAAAGTTTTCACCTGCAATATTTTGCTTCGAGATACAAAAAAAAAAAATCCAAGATATGAAAAACACGATCTGAGAAATCGAGAAATACGTAGGTACACATTCTAGACGTACTATTTGAAATGTCGTCACGTGACTGCAGTAAACTCACCAACAGTTCTGATCTCCTATCTGCTTGTAAAGTTGTTGATGTTACGCGTCGCTGGTTCTGGGTTCTGGTGCTCCACTGTCCCATTGACAGACATTTGTAAAAGGCGCTAAAACTTTGATCATTATTACACCAAAAATGCCTTAAATTGGTTTTAAATCAAGCAAAATGTGTGAAGATGACCAATAATGTGTCGTAATAAAGGTTAGAGTCAAGGTGTCTTAAAAAAATTACGTTTAGAAAGTGGAAACAAAAAGCTAAAGGCATTTCACTTTATAAACGTTATTTCTTTTAGGATTGTGGCTTCGTGTTGGTGTTCATAATTCGTAAACACACATCGCCTCACTCGCAAGGTTTCATATTTGTGGACATTATTTTTCATTGTTTAATTACATTAATAATGTGTCGATTTAAGGATTGAAGTAAAAATTACCCCCACACCCGATTAAACCAGAGAGGATAATACACACACACACACACACACACACACAAAATAAATATATATCTAGACTAGACACCGAGATTTCCATTTGTGAAAGTACATCTGCAAGGACATTGCCAATTCCTCTCTTGTGTCTAATTTCAAGGTTGACACCTTGCAGCACTACCGCCCAACGCAATAATCTCTTGTGCATGCGTTGGAGAAACACCAAAGAATTGAGATTCATAAAAACCACCACCGTTAAAGGACTGGACACCACTTTAAAATCCTGGGATGCCAAGAGTAAAGTTTCTTTTTTTTAATAGTAGAGTAGTTTAACTGGTGCTTAACAAATTTGCATGAGAAGTAACAAACATGGTGATCAATCTTCTTGCACTGCAGCTGCACAGACTCCACTAGCATCTACCAATTCCCTTTTCTCGGGATTCTGCTGGTGCCTATCTCCAACTCACTTTGGGTGAGAGGCGGGGGTACACCCTGGACAGGTCGCCACTCCATCGCAGTGTTGGCTCACACCTGAGGGGGAATATAGATTATTCCATTAACCTATCTGCATTTTTTGGGGATTGCGGGGGAAACTTGAGTAACAGGCGGATACCCACGCAAGCAAGGGGAGAACATGCAAACTCTTTCCAGGAAGGTCACCAATGACTGGCAACCTTCTTACTGAAAGGCCACAGTGCTACTCACTAAGCCACTTCATCCACTTAACCCAGATAATCTCAATCAAGAATGACACAAAGGGTTTAGTCCCATTAAAGACATTCATAAACATACGTTAAGCAAAGTTTAATCGGGTGTTTCCATGTTTCCAAATGGAAATGTCCACCAGAGAAATATGAACTACTCCAAAACCCGCTTGGACTTTTTCCAAGTCAGTTTCTTTCAGACACAAAAATCCATTGACTGTTGAGTGAAACAAAATAAGATGTGCAGTGTGGGGATAGAGATAGCCCTCCTCGGGAAGCATTGAGGGAAAGAATAGGAGTTAGATAAGCAAGACCTACACTAGAGATGAAGCACAGAATGAGAATGAATGTAGCGCTCTGACCTTGTTGATCGCCCGAGAACGGATGAATGCATTCGTGATGGAGGTGAAGGGGATTGGCAACAGAGAGTGAGTGAGAGAGAGAGATAGACAGGAGGGGTTGGTAGAGCAACTGGCCAGACACACCACACATACTCATGCATTAGTGCGGTAATCAGTCCCCAGCAGGGCTCTTGGAAAGAATTGAATTAATTCCTCAGGCAGATACTCTAGACTCAAATGCACACAGTCAATCCCAGCAGAGACGGTGTGTACACAGCCATTCCCTAGGGGTTTGGTACATTACAGATTACACCAAACGTATTCCTGCCCTTTTTTGTCCATGTTAAACAATGGATGTCGTTGCATCACTTACGGCTAATGGAAGCTGTTACATTTAAATTGAGAGTGCATGCCTTGGGAATGCACCGTTCATAGTGCATAAAATATCCTGGTATGCAGCTAAAGGAACGGCTCGCTGACTCAACTCTTGATTGTCTCGACAAAATTCGAATATTTAGAAATATATGCACTGCATAAACGGAAATCCGAGCAAAGCTGAAAAAAAAGCAACTTTAGATGATATTAAACAAAATCTTGATTGTCCTTTTCTAAGAAGAATTATCTAGTTTACACTTGTAGGGTATTGATTATTTAGCTCATTTTTTAGCTTATCCTGATCTAGAAATTTGGACTCAACATCAAGAATATTATGGTCGTCTTGTTTTAAGAAATCAATGTTAAGTTCTGTTAAAAACACCACTCTCAGAACAAGAAAAAAATGCTTAAATAAATTTCAAATCTTCTTTGATACACTTCTTTTATTAAATTTGTCAGTTTTTCGTTAAATTTGTTAATTCGCTTCTTTTTAATAGCTACATCTGTCCAAGTTTTTTTTCTAGTTGTAAGATAAACAAGTTTTAAGCTTTGATGTCCTTGCAAAATTTCTGTTTTCTTGAAAAAAGTATTTTAAAAAATCTGTTTAATTTTGAGCTAGAATATGCAGTTTAAAGATCATATGTGTTTTTATATGTGCTTACACTGCAAAAAAATAAAATAAATTTAAGCAAAGCTGATAAATGCTTACATTTAGATTAAAAAATCTTGATTTTCTGATTTTAAGAAGAATTAAAGAGTTTTAGACTTTTAGAGTATAGATTGTTTAGCTTATTTTGAGAAAATATGACCTAAATTTTCCTGAAGACAAAAAAAATGCTTCTTCTGATCATCTATTTACTTTGTACAACAAACTCAAATTTTGACTTATTTTAAGAAATTTCAAGTCAAATTTGCTATCGCCATTGGCCGATTTTGTTGCTTGATCAGGGAAGAAATTAACTCGTTTTTTTTCTTGATTCAAGAGAGTGCTTTTTGCAGTGTTTGTATTTACATTTTTAATAAAGAATTATCATTTAAGTCTATTTTGAATTACATTTAATCAGCACTCACTGTAAATGGTACAATATTCAATTATTCCCTGGGGAAAAGATATTTTTCTTATCTATTACAATGAACTTCAATAAAATATCTAAAATGAAGTGAGCGCTTATTTTTATCGTTTGTGTTATTTTTGCTCATTCCTTGGTCACTTCCTGGAAATTCATCATAAAACATCAGTTCTGCCAGATCTGCTTCCTGACGAGCTCCGCAGTGCAACAGAATCGAAGATGCTTCTCTTTCTCTCTTCGTGTCAGTCTTTCAGGTTCAATTCGAAGCCGCGCGACGCTTGTGTTTCGTCAAAGTCGTTCTTGTTTAACTGCTGGAATTGTGAACTTATCAACTGAGTCCCAAAACTGAAATACAAGCGCATTTAACATCAACTCGACTTGCTTCTCTGCATCACTAATGCACTCACCAGAACTAAGCTTACATTCCGACGCCGGAACCGGAGACAAACGCTGACGTGTGAAATTGTTCTTTTAAGCAGCAAATCAACACTATGTGTAGTTTGAAAAAGGTTATTAGTTTGATCATTTGTGTTTTAAACGAACATTACAAGAGTTATAACATATAATTTGTTAGGCAATTCCAATTAAAATTGGAGAAAATGTGCAATTGTCTTTCAGTTTTATAGACCCCAAGTTGCTGCTGTCAGTGCCATCTAGTGGTTCACCTCTTTTTTTTATTGTTTTTACCTTGTCTTTGCTTTTTGGGGATTTATGAATTTTAATTTTTTTTAAATGTGTTCTTTGAGTTCTTCTCTGTCGTTGTTCTCTTCTTTCCTGTTTCCCTGTGTGACGCGGAGTGCATCTGTTGTACCGCAAACGCCATCTTCAGGCAGGGAGTGTCATTGCATGAGAAGCATTCAGTGCGAATCTCAATTTGGACCGGTGTGTAGGTGCCTCGAGGGGTTTTATCACATTATGGCATTATTCAATAAAACACTAGTAGTTTATATGTCTGGGGTTTGTTGGTGCCCATTACATATGGTCAAAGATCAAAGAAATGTTGGTCACTTGTCAATTGCTGTGATTTTTAATTAAAGCAGAATGTTTTTAAAAAACCACTGGTCATGTCAAACCATTTTATTTAAAGTGTAATAATTATCCAGGCTGAGCACAAAATGAACGCAATCCCTTATATTTTAATTAAGCTCCGATCAAACCCAATCAGTCTTTCTCTAAAGCAAGAGGTTAAACACACCACTCTTACTGGTTTCATTCTTTCAATTTACATTTGTCTCTGGTTTTTAATGGGATAAAAAGAGTCTGCAAGGCAATCAAGTGCTATCAGGAAGTGACGGCTTGTGTGATAAATCCAAAGGTTATGGCAAAGCAGAGCCGAAGATGAAGGAATTTACATTCATAACTTCCAGGGTGCATCATTCAGAGCCATGTCGGGGATAAAAATCCTCTTCCACCCTGCAATAAGCAGAAAGGCTTTGTCAGCAGGTAATAGCCAACTGCAATTTTCTGCCTCCTCACTGTAGTTTATCACCTGATCCCAGCCACGGTTTATCTATGAACTTCACCACGGTTTCAGCCAACTATAGAACACTCACTCAACCGATCATTTAGCCAAAAACTCAATCTCTTCAGAGGTGCTAATCTCTCCTCCCCCTCCTGTCTTCTTCTTTTCTCACCTCAACAGGGGCGGATGTAATTAATTTTGATGGCCAGGGGGTGATCTCTTACCGCTTCAAAATGAAGAAGATGAAGATTTTGAAGGATGTGATAGCGCTCAAGTTTAAAACCTCCGAAAGTGACGGGGTGATTCTGCATGGAGAGGGTCAGCAAGGCGACTACATCACCCTGGAGCTCAGGAGAGGACGCCTTCTGCTGCAGATAAACCTCGGTAAGTGTTGTATGAGGCCCCATGGACATTTTTGCTCACAATACTCTATACTAACTACTATTTATCGTCATGATTGGAAGAATTCTGGAACCTTCAGGGAGGACACCATAAAAATAATTAGGGATCCCTTAGATTTTAACTAGACACGCCTGCAGATTATTATAGTTTTAGCTTTCAGCGTCAAGAAATGAACTATGTTTAAAGTACGCGAAAAGAAAGATTACGTTATATTTTATGAAACAGCAGTGGATGCTGTGTGAGGGCTGAATACCTCACACACACAGGATGAGGCTCTTGTGAAAATTTGTGATGTGTCGTTCAAGAACGATTCGTTCTTTTTAAACGAATATTTAATGTGACTCCGTAGGAACGGGTCTTCTTGGAGAGGGATTCGTTCATTAGCGCATGCGCATCATTCTTGTGGTTTTCCGAGCGTAACCCGTTCATCGTTAATGACAGAAGATCGAAAAGACCCAAAGGACTTGATAAATGAACTAATCTTTTCTGTTTCTGGCTCATACTGCATCGGTTAACTTTACGAAGTGAGCCGTAACCCGAAAAGGTTTCTTTTAGCGAGTCCGACTCCTACGGGTCCTTTCGGTCTTTTCTCTTTCCGGCTCATAATTTGCTAGATGTCCAATAATTTGTTTGTTACATTGTGATTTTAGTGTTGATATGCTAATGTTTTTTAGGATTCTTTTGATTCTACTTTATTTTTATTTATTAATTATTATATAGGTCTTTTGGCACAAACGTGTTATTTGTTTTAAAACTTACTTATTTGTATAACTTTACATTTTGTTTGCACATTGCACATTAAATGTCTTCTGTAATAAAAGTATATTTTATTTATCTTTTTAAGGTTGTATTAAAAAATAAACAATAAATAACAATTTGTTTATTATAAACAAAAATAAACAAAGTGTTTATAAAGTTTTTATAATATCTTATGCTACAAACAATACACTGATAATCTTTACACTGATTGACTTTTTAAATATCAACTTAATTAAATTCAACTTAATTAGAATCAAATGCATAAAAGTTATTTAGTTAAAAGTTATTACATATCATTGGCAAGTTACTTTTGCAACTTGAAGGGAATTTATTATAAACTAAAAATAAAGTCAAAAATGCTTCATGAATCTTAGGCTATGTAAGGTGTTGTATAATGAAGATTAAAATACACTTTAAAACACAACAAACACAAAAACCTTGTCTCTGAAAATTATTTTATGAACAAATTAAGTCTTTATTAACACATTATGTGTTGAGCATCAAAACTATCCCGGCACTATAGCGGTCACGTGACAAAAGTGGTAAAGAAGCCAGTCCGGACTGAGTGCACGGACTGCACACGTTAACATCAGAGTGAAGTAATTTTGTGTCGAACAAAAGAGATTTAAATCTAAAGAAGACAGATCAGAGTTTGGATAAACCAGACTAAAAGACCCAGGTAGGCTTTAGTAATATATTTATATTTATTTTAAGTTTAGCATTATAGTTTTGTCTTATTTGTAGTGTGATTCGCGTTTGTGTATAAAACGCTAGTAGATGTGGAAGTACACACAACATTTATTGATATTTTAGTAAAATGAACGGAATGACTCGAAAAAAGATCCGTTCATTTTACTGAATGAGACTCAAAGAACCGAATCCGTAAAATGATCCGAACTCCCCATCACTAGTGGAAATATGATGCGTTGCAGTGCTAGATGTTGTCGTTATAAAGAGGCGCAATCAGGAAAACCTTTCAATTCGATTTGATTGCTTTAGTTATACTTACTTGTTATTGGTTTCTTTAAAAGAGAGCATGCTCATTCAACCAGAAGGCAGACTGGAGGACACACGTGAGCAGCGAGGCTTGTGCTATTGAGCATTGGTTCTTTATGTTTTTTAGATTGATTCAGTGTGTTCATTTTTAAATATTTCAGTTATTTTGTTGCTTTCATTATGGTTTGTTCACACATCCACCAAAATAAGCATTTTGCTTGAAACTCTCCTCGTTTTTGGCTTCAATCCAGTCCTACGACCCTTGGTTCCCACATTCTACGACACCATGGCTTAAACACAATTATAAAAGTAAATCACCTCCAGTTTCACCTCCACTGCATCAATTCCTCGTGGCAGTGTGTTAATGTGACGGGTCTATTTTTTCTGGCGGAAGTATACGCGCGGGTGCCGGCCGTCTCGATGCGCCTCTATCTTCTGTTTTTCCCCGTTAATTGACGATTATCAATATCATCAATATTATCAAGGTAACAATATCATCGCTGTTGTGCTGCTAAAAGTGTTTTTTAAAGAGCTGAAGTCTCAGCACGAAGCTAAAGCTAACTCTTGTTTTAAACCAGAGGCAGGTTTTGTGTGGAAAACAAAACAGTAAATCAGTAAATTCAGTACAATTGTTTATTGTATGCTATGTTTATTTAAAACTGCACTGTATTGTTGTTTAATTCCTATAAAAACATTACAAGAGAGTTCTTCCATTCAAACCACTGTTTAGTTTTGTAGTAAAACTGGGAGCTCAACATGAAGAGTTTCAATATGAAGTGAATGGTTTGTTCCTGACTTCTGAAGCACATTATACATTGAGGTAGTTTTTTTTTTAATTGAAAGTTTTTTTTTTATTTTTTTTTTTTTTTGTGGAAATATTTGTTCATCAAAATGTTTTTATTTAGTTTTTGGGGTTTTTTTTCAGCAAAGAACCATATTCTGAAAATAAAACCTGCGTGCTGTCAATTTAAATTTACAGAAAGATTGCATAATTGCACCCGCTATTTCAAAGTAGAATTTGTCAAACTATGTATCATCTGAAAGCTCTCATGATTCAGGCGTTATAAAGCATTATAGGTTTAACACAACTATTCACTTTTTGTTTGCAACAAAAGAAAAAAAAAAGTCAGCAATTTTCGCTGCCCATTTTAAAGAAGACCGGACAAAAACGGTATGTTTCGATTCAATAGAGTCTCCTGAACATTTTGAGACCACCTTTAGAAGTCTGTGACCATGAGTGGTCAATCAGCAAGCCAGTAAACAAGCCCTGGACACTCAATGAGAGCGCATGTCAACGTGGTTCCTTGTTTTTTTTCACACATGTGTACAGCCAACCAATCGCGATTAAGCTCCAAGCAAATTGATGGGTCATTTAGCCAATGAGATCAATGAGACCCTAACAATGTACAGGATCGAGCAGATGCTTCCAGTCATCCCTCTGCGCACACCGTTGAGCAGAGCGCACAGCAAAAACTTTGAAGAAACAGACGTTGTATTTCTGTTACTGTTAGTAACACAATGGCATCTTAGAAGACATTTGATCGTATCGAGGAGGAGATTCAGATTGTTTTAATGAGTGGCACAAATCACATTGCTCTGCTTTTTTTTTCGTTGTTTGCATTTTCTTTAAAAATATTTTTATTGAGTAGTTTATCTAGTGGTATTGATTTGTATTTAAAACATTGCAAATTTACATCAATTTGTTCATTTGATTGCCAATGGTTCCCACCTGGACATTGTCTTATAAAAATCTCTCTAGAAAACACACGTTTAGCTTCATTTTGATAGATTTTGGTCATGTATTGGTCCACAGTTGTGGCTTCTATTCAGGGTTGTCAAAAAGTCCACCAGGGACTCAAGCATTCACTTATTTTAAAAATTAAATCAATAAAATTTAGGCAAGGATAATTTCTACAATATCTACAAAGTTTGTGAATTTATAACTTTAGTTTAAGGTATTCAGTTCCTCACTTTTTCCTGATAAACTACAAAGGGTTACCTTTTCAGTGACACCAAGGATATTAATGTAACTCATAAGATGTAAGAGTAACAGACATTTTATTTTGGATATGCCTTTTTCGGACCTAGGCTTTAACCTGTTAACTCCCACATCTCTTTTTGAGCAGTTAATGATTATTCTACATGATTTGTCTGGTCCGGCCCCCAGAAGCTCCAATTGTGCACCATGCGGCCCCTGAGCTCAAATAAGTTTGACACCCCTGGCTTAGAGCCTGACCCAAGCCTGTTTACAATAATATAAAGTAAGCTTGAACCCGACCTGATTCATATGGTCCAGACGGGAAAGATCTTCAGCTCTAGGAAGCACTAAAGAGCGGCTCACAATCCAGGGATAACAATGAGCACTCTGACGGGACAAATCACAAGGCACTCGGAATGGAGCACACAATTAACTCAGAAGCACATGAAGTAACACACAGTAACATGATGATCTATATTAATAAAATAAGAAATACAAAAAACACACCATCTTACAAAACCTAGCCTAAGGCTAGCTAGTGAGAGCAGGAAACAGGAGAAGAGGACATGCAGTGCCAGGACTCCTGCAGAGACTAGGAAATAACATTATATTAAGAGTCCTGGCCAAGAGGAAGAATTCCCCTTTAGTTGTTATGTTTCTCATAGTTGAGATAAGCCTAGCATTAAATAAATTGACTAATCTTTTATTCGTCGGTGGGCAAGTGATTTATTTCACTCACTGTAGGTTCTAAGTCCTGTGACCTTGGTATAAAAATGTATTCAAGCCTTAATTACTGAATTAAAGGGGTCATGACTTTTATTTTTAATATTATGTTGTTCACATTGGTCTAATTGTACGGGAAATGTGATTCTTTTACTCAAAAGGTCTCTATTTATGGTTAAAATCACTTTCAATCTCTTCTTTTTCTAGCCCATGCTTATTCTGGAAAAGGCGGTGAGATTTATTTCGTAAAACTACGTAACTACTCCCTAGTTACTCACCTATTTGTTGCTGATTTGCATATTCAGGACTGATGTGAAGGAGATTAGATATTAATTACGAGCAACTTCAATACTGAGCGACCAATTTTATATTGGAGTAACATTGATAGACACTGTGATGGTGTTTGGAGGAAACATTGTACAGCCTTTATGAGCCAGAATCTGATCCCGAATCAGATGCAAATGCACTTTCACAACCAGGTCTTCTGGGGCTTTAGTCCAGAACATTTTCTCATTAGCCTCGGATAATTAGGACCACACAAACTCACGCGGTGTTAAAAGCCAAAGAATAAAAATAAGTTTTAAGATGCATCCCATCGCAGAGCGTTCCACAGCTTTGGACCAACCACAGAAACAGCTCTGTCTCCTCTGGTTTTGGGATCACGAGTAGGAGCTGGTTCTCAGTCCTCAGAGCGCGATCTGGGGTATAAATTTGGGTGAGATTTACTGAGGAGACAAACCTTTCAAGGCCTTAGAAACAATGAATAAAATCTTAAAATCTATTCTAAAATTAACAGGAAGCCAGTGCAAAGAAGCAAGAATTGGTGTGATGTGCTCACGTTTTTGGTTCCTGTTAAAAGCCGTGCCACAGAAATTTGGACCAACTGTAAGCGTGCACGCACGCCTTGTGATATACTTGTCAGATAAGTGCCTTTGAATCTGTAATTTTTCGAGGCTTATTGACACTTTCTAGTTGCTTATTAGGGTCTGAGCTCAGCCCTGGAATGTTTTCAGGACCCTGTTCACCACAGTTGCATCGAATGATGAGCCTCAGTTTGCGTTGCTTTGTATGTAGCGCTTCACCTCCGGGGAAACGAAATCTGGCCTTTCACATCTTGCCGTGATGTAACAGTCGGACTCCTGTGACTTCGTAAATGGTGTGAATAAAAGCAGTTTTTAAAAGAAACAAACGTGTGTTTTTTTTGTTCTGAAACAAAACACCATGGTTTGATGGTCTACTCTTATAAATAACTATAAAAGCCACAAAAAGGCTAAACATGTCATGACCCCTTTAAGTCAGGTGCCTGTAATGCTTAAAAAACACAGGACATATTATAAGGATGTTACATTTGCCAGAAATACAGGTCTTAAGTTCTGGCCATTGATAAGAAATTTCCGTGTGGTGGAAGATATTTTTCCTGTGACATTAATCTTCAATGTTTAACGCAGGAAGTAACCAGTACGGCTCCATCCTGGGCCACACATCTGTGACCAGCGGCAGTCTGCTGGACGATCATCACTGGCATTCTGTAGAAATCGAGCGCTACAAGAGAAATGTCAATTTCACTCTGGATCAGCATACTCAGCACTTCCGCACCAATGGAGAGTTTGACCACCTTGACCTGGACTATGAGGTACGGCTGAGGAACTGCATGATTTATTACTCTGAACTTAATTTAACAAGCAGGTGCATAATGGGCTGCGAGAGCTCGAAAGCTGACAAACCACAAGCCACTCTCTCTTATACTTTGCTTTTGCAAGTACTTTCGTCCACGACTGAAGCCTCGGTGACTCTGGGTTTCCCCACTATGTGGCACAGATCAGTTCGGCGTGTTTGCTTTTCCACATCACAGTAGTTTTGCTCTTAAGGTACTTAAGTTTAATTAAGAATAATTAGAAGTATTATCAATTATTGTTCTCTTATGTTGAAGGACTGGCGCTGTCCGTGAGCAGCGTCATTCATCTCTGTTGTGAATAAGTTTCAAGATGTACCAGCACTCTGTAAAATGTAATAAGTTGAAATACTTGACTTTTTAATCAAGTAGCACTGACTGAAAACTATTTTTTGATTTTAGAGTTTATTATTATTTATTACATAAAAAGACACCATTGTTGTTTTTGGTAGCCATCTAAGTTTTAGTCTTAGTTTTTTTGTTTTTTTTTTCTCGATGAAGCATATTTTAGTTTTCCTGTCACGTTTTAGTCGTGGTCATAGATTCAGTTGATTCTCAATTGTCTTTTAATAAGTACATTCAAATCTTTAGCTTAATCTTTAGCTGCAGGATTATTTTGTCAGGGTTGCGGCCTAAATTGCTAGAATTTGCTGCAGCTTTTTGAAAAGTTGTTTTTTTTGACAGATGTTTCTCAACAGCATTGCGTTACCTTATGATTTCACAAACATGTTATGAATTTTTTACTATCTCTATTATCTTATACCCTCACGGCTTTCTGCACGCTCTGATCACATGCAGATCTGACAGCAGACAACCACTGCTTCCTCAGGAGGCTGCAGCACAGGTTCAATAAATAAAAAATCATGTTGTCCCCGTAAAATATTTAGACTTTTAGCATTTTGTTGCCACGGAGCCATTTTGGCAATTGCTTTGCACGGTCTTTCGCAGTGATAGTCGTAGGTAAGTGTGATGTATTTGGGTTCGTGCCTGCTTTCTTTGATAAGGAAGTCCTGTTAATGTCATTGGTGAGGAGGAAAGGCCGATGTGTGCCTATGCCTAAAAACGCTGGCAGCGGACAGCATGAAACCTCGTTCAGGGAGCTTTGTGAGTGATGGGGGGTGAGGGAAGGGGGGGTAAGATTCTTTTGAAGGTTTAAAGGGGGGCTCGACCAAAAAAAAGAACCACTGCTTTAGACTGTGTGTTATTTAGTAAATTTTATAAACATTGTACTCTAATACATTCTGCTAAAGTCGCTGTTTTGTAAGTTTCTATCTTAATCCAGTCTGTTTTTTTCCATGAAGCTTACTTTTGGTGGAATGCCATATTCTGGGAAACCAGTATCAGGAGGAAGACGGAACTTTAAAGGCTGCATGGAGAGCATCAATTACAATGGAGAGAACATCACTGATCTGGCCAGAAGAAAGAAACTGGACTCCTCAAATTTTGTGAGTAATTCCCTTGTAAAGCCAAGTCTTATCTGAGTCATTGACCTTGGAGGGATGCAGTGTCTGTCATCTTGCCCATTTTTTTCTTGATGGTGGAAGTTGCTTTTGCCAGGTGTTTCCAACTCTGCTCTTGATGGTTGAAATGAACAGATGCCAAAACTGAAACCCACGACCTCAAAGTCCAAAGTTTTGTGGCCAGTAATGACCTTAACTATGTATTGTTTTAAGCTTTAACATAGCCTAAAAAAAAACAAAAGCTAAAATAAAAATTGAAACTTTCTGTTTAGCTATTATAAATATTTGATAGCTTTATAAAACATAACCAGTATCAAATATTCTGCACTTTTAAACCAGTAAAATTGTGGAGAACAGATTGATGTGATGAACAAATGTCATAAAAGTGATCAAACATTGCAAACAGTAAAATTCCTAAACTAAACCTGAACTTGAATGGCCTGAAAATAGATGGCTAATAAATATTTTTGTTCACAAACAAAGGAAAGTTGTTTTTAAAAAGATTTTTGAGCCCTGTTTCCTTTATAACCCTTCAGTTAGGGTCAGTTAACAGCATTGCAGTTATTGCAATGTTATTAACCTCTTAAGCCCTGAGGCCTATTTTCCGAAAATCCTATACTTTTACTTTTTAAGGCATTTCTCAGCTTTTACAAGGCCTAAACTGCAAATCTTGGTATCAAAATGAAGATAGGTTCTTGGGGAGTGGTGTGGATGAGTTAATTTGACAGTCAAGAACACTGGGTAAGAGTAATTGATGTTGGAATGGCCAAAAAATGAACTCCGCCTAAAAAAAAACACATGTTTCCTCCAATATCTCCTTATTTTACTTATAACGAAGCAAATAAACACAATCAATTGTAACCACTACATGTCAAGAACATCTGTAGCAAGTTTGGTGTTCATACTACAAGAAACTAATATTCTGTAAAGGTTTTGATTGAACAAAGTTCAGGCGTAATCCATGTTGGCACAGTTTGGCACAATTTGGCACAATAACTGAAATATGGAAAAAATCTTGTCCAAAGCTTCAGCTACGTTCATAGTCTTCTTTTCTTGCTTACGGGACATGATTTCAGCAAAAAAAACTCCTAAAGAAACGCTGTAAAAGGGGGGTAGAAGCTCATTTACGCCATCTTGCTGCGCTTTTGGGAACCTTTCATTCACAAACGCTTTGACGTCGAGCTTCTGCGTGTCCCTACCCCCCGACCATCTGTCCAATCCGGGAGCTCTATATATCGCTGGAAAGCTCTGATTCTGAGGCAGCCAATGATGACAACCATTTTGAGACTGACGGGATCGCCGACGAATCACACGACGCGCAGCGTGGAGAGACCACCTCTTACGCACGGGGAGTCATTCCATATTTGGTGACGCCATGACGCCACAGAGCTACAGAAATAAACAAAAATGGCGTTTGCGCGAAGCTATCGACCGGACATAACAACAAACGGACTTTTATCGCTATGGAAATAACTTTTTGTTGAAAAACGGCAAAGGTAAGACGATTTACATGCTTGCTTGGTTTTCGCTGGCGTTTTTTCGGGGAACTTTCGCTCCCTGCTCTAAAAGACTTCATGCAATGTAAATGAGTTGCATATCGCTGGATTCAGCTGGTTGTTAGCTTTCATTTAATGTCATGGTTTTGGTGTTTCCGTTTATATTGTGGATACATATCGCACATAAACAAAAACGTGGTCATGAGTTATAATCCGGCTATGTTGTTGTTTATTTGCATGGCGTTCGAGCTGTGGTTAACCTCTTAAGCCCGAGAGTCCCCGGTACCGGGGACTTGCCCCCTTGTGCGTTACATTTTCACTCATAGCTCACGAACCCTGAGAATAACCCACACATATTAAATACTGTTGTGTTCAGCGGAAACTCCTCTAAAAACGTATCTAATTCAATTTCATATCCGTTAACCACAGCTCGAACGCCATGCAAATAAACAACAACATGTCCGGAGTATAATTCATGACCACGTTTTTGTTTATGTGCGATATGTATCCACAATATAAACGGAAACACCCGAACCATTACATTAAATGAAAGCTAACAACCCGCTGAATCCAGTGATATGCAACTCATTAACATTGCATGAAGTATTTCAGAGCAGGGAGCGAAAGTTCCACGAAAAAACGCCAGCGAAAACCAAGCAAGCATGTAAATCTTGTCTTACCTTTGCCGTTTTTTTCAACAAAAAGTTATTTCCATAGCGATAAAAGTCCGTTTGTTGTTATGTCCGGTCAATAGCTTCGTGCAAACGCCATTTTTGATTGTTTCTTTAGCTTTGTGGCGTCATTACGCCACCAAATATGGAATGACTCCCCGTGCGTAAGAGCACGTCTCTCCACGCTGCGCGTCGTGGGATTCGTCGGCGATCCCGTCAGTCTCAAAATGGTTGAGCTGATTGGTTTCCATAGAATCAGAGCTTTCCGTCGATATATAGATCTTCTGGATTGGACAGATGGTCGGGGGGGTAGGGACACGCGGAAGCTTGACGTCAAAGCGTTTTTGAGTGAAACGTTCCCAAAAGCGCAGCAAGATGGCGAAAATGAGCTTCTACCCCCCTTTTACGGCGTTTCTTTAGGAGTTTTTTTTGCTGAAATCATGTCCCATAAGCAACAAAAGAAGACTATTAACGAAGCTGAAGCTTTGGACAAGATTTTTTCCATATTTCAATTATTGTGCCAAATTGTGCCAAACTGTGCCAACATGGATTACGCCTGAACTTTGTTCAATCAAAACCTTTACAGAATATTAGTTTCTTGTAGTATGAACACCAAACTTGCTACAGATGTTCTTGACATGTAGTGGTTACAATTGATTGTGTTTATTTGCTTCGTTATAAGTAAAATAAGGAGATATTAGAGGAAACATGTGTTTTTTTTAGGCGGAGTTCATTTTTTGGCCATTCCAACATCAATTACTCTTACCCTGTGTTCTTGACTGTCAAATTAACTCATCCACACCACTCCCCAAGAACCTATCTTCATTTTGATACCAAGATTTGCAGTTTAGGCCTTGTAAAAGCTGAGAAATGCCTTAAAAAGTAAAAGTATAGGATTTTCGGAAAATAGGCCTCAGGGCTTAAGAGGTTAACGGATATGGAATTGAATTAGATACGTTTTTAGAGGAGTTTCCGCTGAACACAACAGTATTTAATATGTGTGGGTTATTCTCAGGGTTAGTGAGCTATGAGTGAAAATGTAATGCACAAGGGGGCAAGTCCCCGGTACCGGGGACTCTCGGGCTTAAGAGGTTAAAGTTCAGTTATTTAAGGTCAGTTATTAGTGTTCGTTCCCTCGAGTGTCTAGGCGCCTCTTCTCACTTTCAGGAAGCAGCGTACAACAGATCAACAACCAGCCATGGCTTACCTGGTTAATATAGCATCCAGGTAGTGTCCCAGATCTCTCTGGTCTGGTGGAGGATGGGTATCCTCCCTTCGCAGACATCTGAATGTTGCAGTGAGAAGGCTGCAAGATGTCGCAGCGGGGCCAGCTCCCCATGCTTTCTTCATTGGCTCCTGTTTCCCCTCCTGGATTTCAGGCAGTCTCTGCTCCTCCGATGGCACCAGGTTCATGATCCCCTACCTGAACCTGTCCGGAAACACCTCCAGGGCAAAGAAAATCCCATCTGGTCCTCAGGGTTGCGGAAACTTGCCTAACATGGTGCAGTTTCCAGCTCTTAGGGGATCCTCCGGAGCTTTGAATCTAGTTACTTTTACCGTTACTTTTACCTA
Organism: Danionella cerebrum; assembly: GCA_007224835.1. NCBI lineage: Eukaryota > Metazoa > Chordata > Actinopteri > Cypriniformes > Danionidae > Danionella > Danionella cerebrum. The sequence goes on from SRMA01025749.1 coordinate 146,733, forward strand.
CACGAGACCCCTTCGCTGTGCTGGTCTCTGGAGCGAGGTTACGGCTGTTTTTGTCATGTTCCCATTTCATTCCGATCACGTGCGTCCCCATGTGTCATTAGGTTTATTGTTTCCACCTGCTGTGTCCCTCGTTAACCTTGTTTCCCATGTCTTTTATTGATGTTAGGTCCCTCACATGTTACCTGTGTTCCTTGTTTAGCCTCTTGTTTCTGTGACATGACAGTTACCACCTTTACTCTCATAAAATCTTATAAAACTCTCAAATGGAGGGGCAAGTTTTTTCTTTTCATCAAAAGTAATGAAAAAAACTTGACTTCGAACAATGGAATCATATTTTGTCCACGCTTCCTGTACTTTCACTGTTCAAACCGAGATATGAAATTAATCTGTAGCAGGGTGACGTTCGTATCTCGAACATTTCGTATCTCGAAGCAAGTTTTACATGTTAAATGCTTAATCTGTGCAACAGCTCTCAGAAACAACAGTATAAGTTGATTATAAAAAAATGGAAACCAAAAAAAAAAATCAAGTAACGTTTCTTAAATCCTTAACCTCTTAAACCCGAGAGTCCCCGGTACCAGGGACTTGCCCCCTTGTGCATTACATTTTCATTCATAGCTCACTAACCCTGAGAATAACCCACACATATTAAATACTGTTGTGTTCAGCGGAAACTCCTCTAAAAACGTATCTAATTCAATTTCATATCGGTGAATCACAGCTCGAACGCCATGCAAATAAACAACAACAAATCCGGAGTATAATCCATGACAAGTTTTTGTTTATGTGCGATATGTATTCACAATATAAATGGAAACACCAAAACCATGGCATCAAATGAAAGCTAACAACCAGCTGAATCCAGCGATATGTAACTCATTTACATGGCGCAAAGTATTTCAGAGCAGGGAGTGAAAGTTCCCCGAAAAAAACGCCAGCAAAAACCAAGCAAGCATGTAAATCTTGTCTTACCTTTGCCGTTTTTTCAACAAAAGTTATTTTCATAGCGATAAAAGTCCGTTTGTTGTTATGTCCGGTCGATAGCTTCGCGGAAACTCCATTTTGGCTCTTTTCTGTAGCTCTGTGCTCGCATAACATGACCAAATATGGAAACACTTCCCGTGCGCTGATAGCTGTCCTCTCCACGCTGCGCGTCCTGTGATTCGTAGGCGATCCTGTCCATCTCAAAATGGTGGATACCATTGGCTTCTTCAGATTCAAAGCTTTTCAGCGATATATAGAGCTCCCGGATTGGACAGATGGTCGGGGGGTAGGGACACGCGTAACCTCGAATGTAGGGAGTACTGTGAATGAAACGTTACGCAAAAGCGCGTGCAGATGGCGTAAATGGGCTTCCACCCCCCTTTTACAGCGTTTTTTTTAGGAGTTTTTTGCTGAAATCATGTCCCGTAAGCAAGAAAAGAAGACTATGAATGTTACGGAAGCTTTGGACAAGATTTTTTCCATATTTCAATTATTGTGCCAGACTGTGCCAACATGGATTACGCCTGAACTTTGTTCAATCAAAACCTGTACAGAATATTGATTTCTTGTAGTATGGACACCAAACTTGCTACAGATGTCCTTGACATGTAGTGGTTACAATTGATTGTGTTTATTTGCTTCGTTATAAGTAAAATAAGGAGATATTAGAGGAAACGTGGAGTTTTTTTAGGCGGAGTTCTTTTTTTGCCCATTCCAACATCAATTACTCTTACCCAGTGTTCTTGACTGTCAAATTAACTCATCCACACCACCCCCCAAGAACCCATTTTCATTTTGATGCCAAGATTTGCAGTTTAGACCTCGTAAAAGCTGAGAAATGCCTTAAAAAGTAAAAGTATAGGATTTTCGGAAAATAGGCCTTTGGGCTTAATAGGGCTGCAACAAACGATTATTTTGGTAATCGATTAATCTATCGATTATTGGACCGATTGATCGATTAGTCATCGATTATTTCAATGATTAATCAGCAGCCTTTGAGCGATTATTCTGCTTTTTCAACTAGTTAAAATATTGAGTTACAAATATTCTAACTAATAAATAAAATAAGAAAATCACTTCAGCTTTTGAAATAGTTGTCTTAATGAACTTTGAGCCAACTAAACATGTCATTCTCTTTAAGTTTTCTGATTCTGTTACACTCAAATTACACACAAATGCTCTCTAAGCATTGTTTACATGTTTTGTTCTAATTCAATAGATTCAAAAATAAATAATCAGCTGCATTACAGACAAAAAGAAAGTTGAATGTGAACATATCTTGAAGCAGCATTAATAATTGTTGGTTTACCACTCGTTTTAGTTCATCAAAAGTAATATCCCAGGGAAATACACAATTATGAAACTAGATATTTGGAGGATGATAATCTAATAATTCTTAAAAAATCTGGCAACATTTCAAAATTTAAGAAACAAATAAAGATAATTTTAGAATCAGCATAAGATAATGAATGGTGTGAGAAAGAAATGCTTTGGTGTGTTGTCTTCATTTTATTTCTATTTTTGACTCTTAAAGCTATTAAAATGAACATTCCCCATTGTGGGACAAGTTTTTTCCCCATAATGTAAATGGATCTATATAGCTTTTTATTTTAACCAACGATTTTTACGACCTTCTTTTTACGTTAAATGTTAATTATTCTAATGAATATGCAAATAAAATATAAACATCTAAAGTTTGTGTAATGCTGTACATTCATAAATTATTACAATATTCACTGCTGTAAGCAACGTGCTTTAGACGATTGCATTCTTTTAAACTTTTTAAACAATATTTATAGTTGAACAATGTGTTACAAGTAAATTTGACATCTACGCGGCATATAAGCAAAATAAACATGAAAACGTCTTCACGAGTAAACATTTTATTTGAACTCTCATTGGTTTAGTCTGTGTGATCACGTGATTGAATGCGCGTTCACGCAGAGGGGAGTCGGAAAATGGCACAACACCGGGATGCTTCCTCGTGCTCCAACATGCACGTTGTGCTCCTGTGAAAAGCAAGTTCCGCCTTGCATGTAATGCTCACGACAGCATTTTTGGTTAAGTTTAGTAAAACTTTCCCACACTTTACTCGTTCGATTCGTTTGATCTCCATCATAATTCGCGCTGTTTCCTTCTACTGCAGTAGCATTCGGGAACATTCGGGTCACATTCGCAAATCGCGACACGTGACCCTTACATTAGGTCACATGACATCAAACGACTACTCAACAACAAAAATATTTGTTGACAATTTTTTTATTGTCGACGTTGTCGATAATGTCGACTAATCGTTTCAGCCCTAACCTTGAGTGAAGCGATGTGTCGGAGGAAGAGGAACGGATGGCAGAAAACATTACGGCACTAAGTATGAAAGTTTACTTTCATGAATTACTGACACAACACGATTTCAAGCACGAGTGGATACAGATGGAGAGACGCTTCTGAGTAGAGATCGACCGATATATCGTTTTACCGATATTTAAGCATTTTATCATAATCGGTTATCGGTTTTGTAATATCGGGTTAACCGATAAACGGCGCCAACTTGTGGGCGTTTTGAGAATTACGCGCATGATCGCCATTGCAGCACGGCGTCTGAGGGGAACAACAACTGCGTGCACAGGTAAAGTATACTTACTTGCTTTGCTATATTTAGTAAACTTTATTTAACATAACAGCTATTAATGCACAAATTAGATGTGTTACATAAATGACGGATATGTAATTTATGCAGCTTGTCTCTAAGAAATAAAGACGAACTCACAGAGTCACGCAAAATAATCTGTCAAATCCTGTCACAATAAAGACGTAACTTTGCCTGGATTAAATAATATACAGCCATGAACAAGCACATGTTGTAAATAAAAGCGCTGAGTTTAATTCTCTCTCTGTTGTCTACATGCTCATTATTAGTCTCGTGAAGTCGGAGTCACGAATGCTAAAATAAACAGTCCTGTTCCAATAAAGACGTACCGGTAACTTGCCTGAATTAAATACAGCCACTAATGCGCATCTATATGCTCCTCAATCGTCTCGTGAAGTCGCTTCCATTTTGCTGTTCACTCAGTGGATTGATGCTCATCAAATGCTTCCGCACAGCCACTGCATATAACTTTTCACAAGATTCGCTAAAACACCCCGAATTATATTAACATTTATATAACCATCATTCCGCTAATAAACATATTCTAAATAAATATAACTAAGAAATTGAATGAGCTTTGTCAGCACGCATTTCATAATCTAGAATGACAAAAACGTTTTTTTTTTTAAAACGTAATTGTGATATAACATATCAGAAATGCAATAAAAACGATGTTTTGTTTGTTATATTTCAATATTTCAGAATATTACTCAGTAAATTAAGATTATCCAGCAAATTATTCTTCACTATTGAGCCTATAAACAGCTTTATAAACCTAACAAAACTGTAGTTTAAAATGAAGTTACATTTCTGCAAAGTTGATATGACTCCTGTGCTTGAAGACAGACATTCTATATTTATTTTGCTTATTGGAAATGTTAGTGTTGCTGCTCATGCTTTTCATAAAATATTTTTATTGTTGTAATATGAATATTAAATTTAACATGAAAGACTGCTTTTTACCTCATTTAAGGTTTTATTTTTGAAAAAAAAAAACTTTAGTAACAGTGGACTTTCAGACCCCTCTATTTATTGTTGTATAAGAGTTTTGATTTGTATGCAAGGAGGGAGTGATTGTAATAAATAAAACGGTTTGTTCAGTTCAGTGGTGTTGTAATCATTGTGTCAAAAACAGAAGTATAATAGTAAATAAATATCGGTTATGAATATCGGTTATCAGGCACATAAACATGCAAATAATTGGTATCGGTAATAAAAAATCAATATCGGTCAATCACTACTTCTGAGAACGCGTGACTGTTTCTCTAAGTTGCGTTACAGAACAGCACTTTCTACTTTATAAACGTTATTTCTTTTACGACAACTTGACTCTAACATTGGTTATAGCACATTATTGGTAATCTATACGTAATGTTTCACTGTGTTGTTGAACTGTTTTGAAGCGCATCAGCACCAGGAAGCACAATGTGACGTGACCCAGTAGCGCACCGTGACTTCATGACGTCGGGCGGAAAATAGAGCTGAAGAGCTTGTGAATGTCCGTATCTCTGATTTTCTCCGTGAGAAAATTTCCTGTGAGACGTTTCGTATTTCGAACACTCGAAGCATTCGTATCTCGGGGTACCACTGTATGTGATATAGCTTACTGCCCTGGGCTCTGCTTCACAACTCTGCTATCAAATAAAGCCTTGTCACCAAAGCAGTGATGAGATGTGCGCAAATGTTCTTTACTTCTGTTGTTTGGGTTCAACAAAATGCAACATTTTTTTCCTTATTCTCTGTCTATGTGGTAAAGCAAATACAGCATTTACTTCTCTTCCGGGTCTTAGCCCTTTTTGAAGATTGATGGCTGAAGAATGATTCACCCGATTGGCTACTGGGCAAGGGTTAGAGGCCTGCAGGATTGGATTGTCTTGACCTTCAGAAAAAGAATCTAGCACAAATTAAATAAGAATTCCAGCATGTTTCTTCTTCATTACTCAGACAGAACTTATAAGAATAGGTGCTAAATTACATATGCGTATAGTGGGCAGGTGTGGGAAAATGTGTGAATGGAAACTGACGATAAAATATAAAAGAAAAAAATAAAGAAAGCCACTCAGTTTTGTACAAAGTTATTCCATTAAATTGGGACACATGTCTATAATAGACTGTCTATGAATTATAATATGTGGAGGATTATTTTCAAGGTTGATAAAACGCATCACAATGGGAGAAGTTCTCTCAGGAAGTGCTGAGAAAGGCTGAGTGCACTTTTCTGTTTCATTCTGATGACAGTGATTGAGTTCTCTATATTTTGAAAAAAGACTCAAGTGCATTTGAGGCTTCAGAATTACCATTTAGAACGACATAGAGCCAGAGAGTCATGAATTAAAGCCCCCACCGCTTCTTCTAATTTTACAGCTTTAGGTTCAGAAATCAAACGTCTGGTTGGGAGCAGCACTCAACCAATGAAATGTTGGAGCATTTCCGTCTGCATTGTGTGATCAAACTGGAAAATTCATTCGTAGTTTCTTCATCATCATTAACACTAACACTGAAGGCTTTTAACTTTTAAAATTAATATGAAATATTTAACTGGATAATTGGATAAGCCCTAAGAAGGACACTTTGTCGCAGTCTGAAATACTCATGTCTTTATTTTCTGCCTTATCGCCCGTTTCATAGGTTTTCCTGTGTATTTACACAAATCTTCCCGCTGCTTTTTCCCGCTGTCTGTTCCTTCCCGCCTGGCATTCCTTTTTAGTCTCATTACTCCTCGGGTGCTTTGTGTTATCCTATACCTACGTGCCGACATGTACTTGGCAGACCATTGTAAGTCACTACAGATCGCAGGCATGCAACACAAGCCGATTGCGATTAATTGCAAAAAAATAAAAATAAATTGTGTGATTCATTAGTTGTTTTTTTTAGCTCTAGTTTCAACTGACTGAAACTTGACGACGTGTGCCCGCCATCTCAAGATAACCAGCATTTAAACATTTAATATCAACAAACTTCTGAAAATATTATTAGAGTAGATCATTTAAGTACTATTTGTATTACTATTTATTAACAAGACACAATTTTCTTTGAAATGATTCCTGCTGTCGTGTTTTGTTTAAATCTCATTTTATGTTCGGCACATTTATCGTCACTGACTTTTTCTTAACTGTGCTTTATAATATATAATAAAAAAATTAATAATATATAATATACTTAACAGTCTATTAAACCCTCCTTGTAACTTAAAATCTGCAAACACCTTTTTCCCACTGTGGTCAATCCCCCCCCCCCCAGCAATTTAAAACCACCAGAATATTATATTTTTGATAAAAGGTTGGTGTCAGGTGATTGATTGTCTTTCTTTTCTACTTAGCAACACTCTGAAATACACCCCCCTCCCCCCAAACTCCCTGGCCTTTATACATACAAATTACCTTTTAGCACTACAATACAAAAATTTTCAAATCAGCAAAAAGCTCAGTTTTACCAAATATTGGAAGAAGTATATATATAGAGAGAGAGAGAGAGAGAGAGAGAGAGAGAGAGAGAGAGAGAGAGAGAGAGAGAGAGAGAGAGAGACAGAGAGGGAGAGAGAGAGAGAGAGAGAGAGAGAGAGAGAGAGAGAGAGAGAGAGAGAGAGAGAGATTAAAATAATGAACAGTTTGTAAAGTCTTGCCAAAATGAACAAACCAATGCAGGCTACAAATCAGTCACATCAGTTTTTCTAGCTCTCCCCGTAGCCCCTGCTCCCGTCTAAGTTTGTCATTTCAAGTATATTATTTACAATTGATGGTGTAATGAAAAGCTGAAATGCAGATTTTATGTCTGAAACATAACTGACAGGATATCTTTTAGGCCCTTCAAACATTTTGATGACTTGAAGTCTACCCTGTTGTTCAAGTGGGGAGTGGAATCATAAAAAAATCTCTTTTTTGGAAGGTTTGCTGGTGGTTGAGAGACAACAGAAGGGTCAACACTAGGAGTGTTATTCTGATCTGAGGAGATGTCTCATGATCAGGGTCCTCCTCAAGGGTATCCGCAGTCTCAGGCACATTCTCCTCTAAGTCCATTTCACTGTGACGCAATCTCACTGACGGAAAAACCTTTGCTTAGAGACATTTTCAAACAGAGAGAGCACAAAGAAAAGAGTTTAGAAGCTTTTATAGCGTTGCATCTCCCCTGTAAATCTCCCTGTTTTCCTCTCCCACTGAGTCAGCTCTCAGTGGTTCTCACAATACCACATGTATGGTTGTGTTTTAACTATAATCCATATTTTGGATTAGTTTGTTGAACTTTTTTATTGCGAGACAGTACTACTCCTTGTGAAAAGCTGAAGCTGGAAATGTCATATTTCACCTAAAAAAAAAAAACTACATTAATTTTAAATTTTAGCAGCTACCTCTCCATACTTTACAAAGTATTATTGCTGATGAATGGCGATCACATGTCTTGTATCCTGGCTCATTTCAGCGCAACTTGACGTTCTCCTGCGTGGACACACACACGTACCCGGTCTTCTTCAACGGGACCAGTTTTCTCCAGCTGCCTGGAAGGAGGGACCACAATATGGTGTCTGTTGGATTCCAGTTCCGTACCTGGAACCCAAGCGGTCTGCTCCTCTTTAGCTCTTTGGCAGATGGAATGCTGGAATTGGCTCTAAACGATGGAAAAGTCACAGCACACATTAACGTCACCCAGCAGAAAAACATGCGCGTGGACATTGCATCAGGTGAGCTGACATTCTTCCCACACACACAGATTCTGTTGCAGTTACATCATAAGGTTTCATCAGCTACTTACTTAAACCTATTGTTTTTCTAGCACAGCAGCACCTGCTCTATACTTTTCTTATGATTTCAGCCTTTTTGCACTTGAACGTTGGGTGATCAATCAGCAGCAGTTACAGCAATATGCTGGAAAATAAAGTTACATCATGACCCAGAATTTCTTTAGCATAAGTTCAACATAAGGTTTTGGAAGCCGTCCATTTGTATTATACTTTGTAAGCAAAAATAGTGTTACCAGGACTAAGTTTTTGGAGTGATTTTTGAATGGACATGATATCGCCTTAACTTAAGTCACATCCCATTCCTTATTGACCGGGTTTAACCCTTTATGACCTGCCAAGTCCGCCAGAGCATATTTTACATTTTTTACCTGCTGTGGTGCCATTTTTTTGAGCATTTTAATTTGCCATACATCAATAAAACCTTTATATCCTAGATTTTAATAATACAGTGGTTCCCCCTAGATACAAAATTAATCCATTCCAGGGTGACGTTTGGATCTCGAACATTTCGTATCTCGAAGCAAGTTTTACATGTAAAACACCTAATCCGTGCAACGGCTCTCAGAAACAACAGAATAAGTACATGAAAAAATGGAAAACTAGAGAAAAATCAAGTAACGTTAATGTAATAAATAATAATTGTAAATGTAATAAATTATAATAAAACAGAATAAAACACAAGTAAAATACGTAATACGTACACAAATGTGAAACCTTACCTTGAGAGTGAAGCGATGTGTCGGGGGAGGAGGGACGGATGCAGAAAACATTACGGCACTACATATGAAAGTTAACTTTCTCGAGATATTTCACACATTACTGACACCAACACGGTTTCAAACACAAGTGGAGACAGTACCGTGCATACTGGAGAGAGAGCTTCTGAGAACGCGTCACAGGGTTTCTCTAAATTGTGCTACAGAACAGCACTTTCCACGTTTTAAATGTTGTTTCTTTTAGGACGCCTTGAGTCTAACTTTTGTCATTGCACTTTATTGGTAATCTGAAACTATTTAAATCAGTTTTAAATCAAACGAAACAATATTTATAAAACGTATCTGCCCCTTTAAGCAATGTCTGCAATTGGAGAATGGAGCACGAGGACCCGGAAGAGCGACATCAGACTTAACAAGTGGATAATAGAGCAGAACTGTTGGTGTTTTTTTCGGATCTAGAAGCAAAATTGAATTCAGATGTTCCAATTATCTTCTTGGTCAAAGGTCAAATCGCTTTGGTTTAGTTAACCTCTTAAACCCGAGAGTCCCCGGTACCGGGGACTTGCCCCTTGTGCATTACATTTTCACTCATAGCTCACTAACCCTGAGAATAACCCACACATATTAAATACTGTTGTGTTCAGCGGAAACTCCTCTAAAAACGTATCTAATTCAATTTCATATCCGTGAACCACAGCTCGAACGCCATGCAAATAAACAACAACATAGCCGGATTATAATTCATGACCAAGTTTTGGTTTATGTGCGATATGTATCCACAATATAAATGCAAACACCAAAACCATGGCATCAAATGAAAGCTAACAACCAGCTGAATCCAGCGATATGTAACTCATTTACTTGGCGCAAAGTATTTCAGAGCAGGGAGCGAAAGTTCCCCGAAAAAAAACGCCAGCAAAAACCAAGCAAGCATGTAAATCTTGTCTTACCTTTGCCGTTTTTTCAACAAAAGTTATTTCCATAGCGATAAAAGTCCATTTGTTGTTATATCCGGTCGATAGCTTCGCGGAAACTCCATTTTGGCTCTTTTCTGTCGCTCTGTGAAAGCAAGAAAAGAAGACCATGAACGTAGCTGAAGCTTTGGACAAGATTTTTTCCATATTTCAATTATTGTGCCAAATTGTGCCAAACTGTGCCAACATGGATTACGCCTGAACTTTGTTCAATCAAAACCTGTACAGAATATTAGTTTCTTGTAGTATGAACACCAAACTTGCTACAGATGTCCTTGACATGTACTGGTTACAATTGATTGTGTTTATTTGCTTCGTTATAAGTAAAATAAGGAGATATGAGAGGAAACATGTATTTTTTTTGGCGTAGTTAATTTTTTGGCCAATTCAACATCATTTACTCTTACCCAGTGTTCTTACTCAGTGTACTGCGTTTTTTGGGTGTGTAAGGTCACATTAGCACATGTGTATTTAAGATTCAAGATCTGCTACATGCAGCCCGTGCTTGCAGTAGATGCATAGGTGTTTACAACTATTCTTTAGCTGGTTTTTTTTTATAAACGTCACTCCATTTTGATGGTTTCAGGAAAACCTACATTTTCTGTTCCAAACTTTCATAAAGGACCTCATAAAGTCATAAGAACATTAAAATTTGAAAATAAAAATCTCTCTTTTTCTCCTCACTGTGACTTTGGGACGTCTTTGTTGGACTTTATTGACTGTGGTGAGTTTGAAAATTCCTTTCTGCCTTCGTGGAATATAACGATTTAAAACCTTTGCTGCAGATTACAGCCGCCATTTCCCACTTCATCTTCTCCCCATCTTCTTTGCACTGTGCTTGATTTATTCGCTTAATTTAGTTATGTTTATTGTGGTTTGGGTTTGGGGGGGGGTATAAATCAGCACTACAATTAATGCGGCAAGTAATTTTTTTTTTGGGAGGGGGGGGGGGGGGATTAAATTTGGCACTAACTTTTTTCTTTTTTTTTAAATGGAACAAAAATCCTCAGTTGTACTCGAATGATGACTGGTGTCTCATCTCTGACATGCTATAATCCAATCACCACTAACTCAACCACCCACTGCTGCAGTTGTTGTTAGCACAAAGAATGCTTAATGTTGTTTCATTAAGAACTCTGATTATTGAAAATACACCCATACATTTTCAAGCATTAAATCACTGATTGACAGTCTATGAAGTCCATTAAATCACAGAATTTTGGCCTGATTGATTTACACATTAATTTATTAGTTGACCGCATCAGTTCGACCATCAACACAAGAGCCCATTCAGAGAGTGTCATTGGCTGCGTTTTCACCCACATATTTTGAATGCGCATTTTGGAATAATCGAATAAAAAACCCTGGAAACACCAGGATGTGCATACATTTTACAATTAAAAAAACAATGCGGACAACTGAGTCGGATAACCATTTTATCCGATAAGAAAAATTGAGCATAAACTGATGGAATTTACCAAAATCAATCCCAATGCAATGCACTGGCAATTCGTTTTCTGTTGGAACTGGGTAGCGATGGGCCGGCATTAATGAAATAAACAACGGAGCGATTTGTCTGAAATGTTGTTAAGTCTGTCATCAAAGCGGTTCGGGATCACTGTCTCGACTGGCTGCGTTCCCAAAGAGCAGTCTCCGCCTCCAAAAGCAAAATCACATGACCATGCATATTGCGTTTCATCTATGAGTTCAAGTAAATTGTCATATATGAAAAGGATTCTCTTAATGCAGCAACTTCCATTTTTCTTTAGATTTTTTTACTGCCTGCTCATCATGAAGTGACGATTTTGTTCTCTTTGACTCATTGGATGGAAATATTTGCAAATATTTATTTGCACATAAATTTTTCCACATAAGTTTAATTTGCATCTTTGAATGGAAACGTGGCTATTTTCCCCATGAAGAGACTCGATTTCTCTTTAATTTAATTATATATAAAAAAAAAACAACCATGAAGCCTTATATTTCAAAACCACTCAGAATTCCTTGGGGATGGAGTGGTGTACAGGACCAGCGTTTAAATATGTGGTTACACCGGGAGCGCTTTCCTTTTAATCTGATATGGGTTTTCATCTTCAAGGAAAAAAAATCATTATCTGTAAAAGTATCACCTTGGCAAATTATTAAATGATTGCTTCAGTCATGCTTCTTGATGACTTTAGTTCTGGGCTGCAGCCAAAGAATCGACAGCATTCATTATCAATCTGTCTTCATAAATGACTGATGAGGCCTGGGGGTGTACTGCAACGGATGTTACATAACATAGCATCCGTTTAAACGATATCAAATCATGTTTTATCTTTTTAATGTTGATTGTGATTAATGAATGGATGTTAAAGCATAACATCTCACAGATTCTCTACAAATATATCTTTACTTTGAACTAAATCTATGATGGAATTAAGTCAAATCAAGTTTTTCTTTGGTAATCAGCCGAGGATTCCAGTATGTGTTGTGGAAGTTTTGTGCAGTTCTCTGAACAATTCTCGTTCAACGTTAATAAGCAAAAATTCTCAAGTGCCAATGAATCAAAGATATTCTTCTCATGATGACAGGGTAGAGAAAAGGCCTTCCAAAGGCCAGTGAGGTCATTTAATAAGCTTTCAATTGAACTGGATGCCTCCCTCATTTTCTTGGCCAGGTTAAAGGTCAGTTTTGTTCGTCTTGAGCTGCAAATTGGCTTTGAAATTTTGAAAGAGGAGAAAGCTGCAGGAATCATAGTCATTCTAATAAGTTATGAAATCAATTCCAAAAGGGACAACTTTTACTTCTTTACTCTACAATGTCAGTCTGCCGATTAAAAGCATTGAGCAACTCTGAAGATTAACAAGCCACATGCCAAGGTAATTGACAAGCGATTTAGTGTGTCGTTTTTAATGGATAGCAAAGGTGACGTTTTTAAGAGTTAAGTATATGCCGTCTCTCCCAACGATTCATATTTCACTTCATCAACCTGAGCAAAACACACAATAAAAAGATGCTTAAGTGACTCTTTACTTACTCTTTCTTGCTTGGAGTCACAGGTATTCAGCTGATGAATGTTCGCCACGCCATTGTGGGGTCGCATTCACACACCATTAACTTCTAAGGGGAATTCTTTCATTCACACGAAGCATCTTTTTGGGCAGCAGGAGAATCCACCCAAGCACAAATAATACATGCACACCTTTGAAGCGGTTGAAGATAAAAAACTAAACTGAGATTTCTTTATTGTTAGATCTTTCTCTCATTTAAATACTTAGCAGAATGACTCCAGTCAAAAGGAAAGGGTGAAGAGGTAGAGACGATATACTAAAAGTGAGCTCAATCCATACAGGTCCAACATAATGTAATAATGTCTAGAATACAATGGACTCACTAACTCACTCACTAACCATCGTTTTCTAAAGATAAAAATGACAACGCTGCAAAAACGGAAATCTAAGCAAAGCTGAGAAAGCTTAAACTAAGATAAAAAAAACTTATTGTTCTTATTTTAGGAACAATTATCTAGTTAAATACATTTTTGATCATATTTTCTCAAAATACGATAAATAATCTACACCCTAAACGTTTAGACTCACATATTCTTACTTTAAGATTTCACGATTGGGGAGAAAAGTCACATTGCGATAACTAAGGTCAAAATTGCGATTTGCCAACGCAAACATAACAAAGTTATATTATAATATCTGGGCTGAAAACATCGCTGAAACTATAAAAGCGGCAGTTTTCTCTTCAGTTTACCCACAAAATGTGGATAACCAGAAAAATAGTTCCGTCTTCAAGGTGGATTACCTGAAGTGATTCGTAGTGATGCAAATTGAGTTTATTTCAATAAGAATCGTTGGATTTTCTGCTTTAGGGTTAAAGGTTTGTGTGAGAAACATCATCAATATTTTATATGGTTTTAAAATATTGTTTATTAGTTTTTTTTTTTTACTTTGCTACTAAAGGTTTTTGCTTGAAACTTTATTGAAGCTGTCTTTGTTCTTTGTGTAATTATAAGTGTTTAGATGTTGCATTAAATAACAAGTCAAAGTAGTTTCACACACATACATTTAATACAAAGGGTAAATAGTGATCTCACTGTCGTCTCAGTGATATAGCAGTGGAATATTTATAAAGAATCCATATCAGACTTTAAAATCTTGTCCACATGTGTATCCAATGAAGCAATAATCAGTTTTCAGAAAATTTCAAACTCAGATATTAGTAAAAAAAAGTCTCAGCCCATAATTCATGTGATTATTTCCAGGATAAAAAAATTAACCCTAGGCTGGTTTCTTAAAAGTAAAAAAATATAAAAAGTAGCCAAATGAACAACTCTTTAAAGTGAAGGGATCCCAAAGATCTGGCTCCCTCCAACGAGCCAAAAATCCCATCACTAATGTGCAGTGAGTGACCCGTGCGGCTGATTCTGTGTCTCTCAGATACGCTTTAGGGAGAGACCAAACAAATGTGCTTCACAAATCAGGCTTCTGCAAAATAAATGACTGTATACAGGGCTCTAGAGTGCGACTAATTTGGTCGCATATGTGACCTAATTTCTCAATGGTGCGACTAAAAAAAATCAAAGGTTGCACCGGTGCGACCTGTCGTTCGAGGGGAAAAAACGAAAAACTCTGTGAGTCTCCCTGTTGTTCAACAACAGACACACATTAGGCCCATATCGTGGTCTAAACCAATCAGAGATAGTGAAGAGCGTATCCTGCCCCACCCCCCGATTGGCCGTGGTCCAGATATTCCTGTATGTGTGTGAACGTACGTTTGAAAATGCACGTGATGCAGTCAGACAGAGAGAGGTGAGTCCATCAGGTAAACAGTGGATGTAGCCGTGGATTACGAGAGAAGATGAAAAGAACGATTGACAGATTTTTCATTAAGAAAGATAAGTTAGGGCCTGATCGTGAAAATCATAACCAATGCTCTGACACAGAGCCATCAACCTCCCCTGTGACTGGCTCTAATACATTTAGAATCGAAACTATAAACTTTTCTATAAAACACATAACATGCCGCGATAAATGCACTGCTCAAGTGTCCCCTCTCCCCGCTGCCTTTCAGCGGCAGGCAGATGCAAACAGATCATCAGACGAGGCCGAGATGAGAATTAAGTTTAACGTTGCATACAATATTGCAAAAGAAGAACTCCCCTTCACTAAATTCAAGTCCGAAATAATTCTTATGAAGAAAAATGGCTTGAACGTTAACCCGACGTACAGCAATGATGTCTCGCGCACCCAATTTATAGGAGTCATCGCAGATACATTGAAAACAAAGACAAATTGCAAATTGCGAACAGTGCGTACATGGATTTTCTGATCGACGGAGACACATATATCGCCAAAAAGGAATTCGTCATTGTGTCCAGTCGTATCTTGCGGAAAGGAAGACCGGTGAATATACTTATTGAACACATTGAGGTCGAGCATGCTCATGCCCAAGTTAAGCCATGTCATGTCATGGAGCCTATGTCAATAATATGCCTACCGTCTCGTTACTGCATCAACCAAAATATTTTGATATTAAAAAATTAATAAATAAATAAATAAATAGGCTGCATTATAAACTCTTGATCTGGGTAGTAAATGGTATTATCGTTTTTATTTGTTTAATTAGGAATTAATGCTGCTTCAAGGAAAGCATTTGCTGCTCTTGGGGACCAAAATCAGTTTAAAGTTTAAATTTCAGCTCAGTAAAGCACTTTAAACACCTTTTCAGTAAGTTTTAGTTACCTTTCTTGTAGAATTGTGCTTCAAATAAAGAACTTTATATTGACCAGGTTGTTAGTAAATCATTTACAAGTCAATATTGTCTATATGGACAGTGATTTAAAAAAAAATAGATAACTAAAAAAAGTGAACTTGTGAAAATGCAATGTTAAATGTGATGTGGTTGAAAATTTGGGTGCACCTAACTTTTGTGCTGGTGCACCTAAGAAAAAAATTTAGGCGCACCAGTGCAACCAGTGCAAAAAGTTAGTCTAGAGCCCTGGTATATGTCTGTGAAAACGCTAAATAATCCTAGTTCAGCGATTCCTGGAAAGTTTGCTGCTGCTGTCTCGCTCTGAAGCCGTGAGTTACTCTGGGAAGGGTCCTCCACCGGCGGATTGATATTACCGAACCTGTGTAGTTATAGGAATTTAATCAACACCTGCCAGCAAACAGACTCCAGTATTCTCACGGATCATGACATAAGCATTTATTCTAGAGATAATCTCCAGAGACAAGTCTCTGTTTCACCTTCACTGTCCATTCCCATGACCGAGCACCGCAGAGCCCCGTCCCGAGTGCGAGTTCAGACATTAAAATGAAGCCCGAATCTGACCCAATCGGGTTTGGCAAAGGTCGTCAGCTCTAATCCATTTTTTCTCGTCTCCACACTACATTGTTAGGCTAACATTGCGATTGCGATATCGAATTTCATGCAGCACTACTTTAAGAATGTTAAGAACGTTAAATAAAAAAAAAAGTCTTGATATGAGAGGGGTATTTTTTAGGGATGTCCCGATCAGGTTTTTTGAGCCCCCGATCCGATCCGAGTCATTTAATTTTAAGTATCGACCCATACCGAGTCCCGATCCGATACTTGTCTTTTCCTTGTGCTAATTGCACACTTTAAGTGCATGCAGGTTATTAAATCAATCCAGTGTGTACTCTTGACAACCAAATAGCTCAGCAGTGCATCAATAAAAAAAAAAACTGAAAGCAACCTGTTCCTTTACAGTTTTTTATTTCTCACAAATATGAAATCTCAATTTTACAGCTCAGTGAAGTCGCAATATTCTGTCGTGTGTTTCGTTTTAAGATGCCTTATCAAGTTGGTAGTATTAAAGGCTGCTTTGCAAGTACCACCGCGTCAAACTAGAAAAAAAAGAGAAAATAATATATTTTACATGGGGTATTAAATAACAATCAGTAAATAAACATTTCTATTTCTTCAACAACGAAAATGTTACACATTTTAAGTTACGAAGAACACTTCAACATGTCACAAACCTATTAGATAAAGACATGTAAATCATCACAACACACAAAACTTAAACACGCTATTTAGGCGCTTAGGCGCTAATATAAACAACAAATAGCGATCTATGAAATCCCTTTTAAATAAACAAAATATACTTTTTTTAAACATTAGCTTACCACGCTGGGAATAAATAAGCATTAAATGAAGGTTTTTGTAGAGCTTGAACCTTTTTTTTTAACACGAGCACATACATGCGAGTCTCTCATATTTCTTCCAGATTCACGCACGCTCTAAGCACGTCATCAACGTCCTTAAAGGGGCAGCACTCAACAGCTCGCATTGCAAACGTTGCATGTAGCTACCAGACTAGAATCACTTTCCAACTTAAAATACTTCCACACTGCAGACATCTTAGCACCGTATTGCAAGTAGTAAACAACATGCGAGTTTAACATGCGAGTTTGCGACACGTGCGTGACGTAGCTGACGTAAACATTCGATCGGTCCGATACATAGAGCCGATTCCGATCAGTTAAAAAATGCCTCGATCGGCCCCGATACCAATCTTTATGATCGGCTCGGGACATCCCTAGTATTTTTAAAGTCTAAATTATTTATTATGATGATCAAACAAAAATTCTGACAATGGGGAAATCAAATTTGGCTTGATAAGATTTCAATGTACAATGTATATGACGGCAATCAAAATGGAAATATATTCATTGAAACTCTCTTCTTAGAGGATGTTTTCCTTTTCTAAAAGTTCTCAAATCTGAGTGATTGGTTTTGATGGATGTTGCTCAAAAGTTCCCTGATCTTCCGCAGATGTTTGTTTTAATGCTTGGCTTCCTTTTCTTTCAAATCATTCCTTCCTGTTTGTTTCCGTTCTCTTCAGCCAAAATGAGCAGATGTCTTGCTTAGCTTCTTTGAAGCACGAGATTTATCTTTTCCAAATCCAGTGGGCTGCCGACAAAGGAAACCATGTTTGGAACATTAGATAAAAAAGTTACATTTGAGACAATTTTTTGGCACTTTTATGGTAGAAAAAGTCTGGTATAAGGGAATGCATTTTTAAAGGATTAGCCGTTGATGAATCTGAACGCTAGCGTGTGTCGATGTTCATTTTGATGAATAGTAGCATTCAAAGGCAACACCTCCTCATCGCTACAAGGCCAGCTCACCCAGATGGCGCTTACCCAGAATTCCTCTGAGACTGACAGTAACTGGCAGCGGAATTGACCAAATGTACACGGAATCCACATCTCTGAACAGAAGAAGATGAAGAACACCTGAACAAACTATGAATACATTTATAAAATACATTTCCCAGACTCTCCATGTTTTACTCTTAGAAAGCACAAATATTTCTCAGGATTACACGTAGAAGATCTAAAAATATTGGAGAATAGTGTTTTGTGAAAATTATTTGAAATAATAATTTCAACTGAGGGTGGCGCAGTGGGTATCTTCAGTTAGAAGGTTGCTGGTTCAAGGCTCGCTAGTGAGCTTCCTGGAAGGAGTTTGCATGTTCTCCCTGTGCTTGTGTGGTTTCCCCCACAGTCCCAAAAACATGCGGTTAGGTTAATTGAATAATCTAAGTTCCCTTTAGGAATTTAGTGTGTGAGTGTGTGTTTCCCTGGCGACCTGTCCAGGGTGTAACCCCGCCTCTCGCCTAATGTGTGCTCAGACCCCGGTGACTCCAAAAAGGTTGGAAAATGAATGAATGAATTAATCAATAATCTGTTGAAAGAATAGTCTGGTTTGTGAAAAATATCAACAAAGCTTTAAATTATACACTGCTCAGAGCTGAAACTAGACAGTTAATATCCATATAAAATATATTGTACTGAACCGTAATTATTACAATATACACCTTAAACTAGACAGTTATGAACCGTAAATATATATTTATAGATATGTTTTTAAATCATGTTAGTTGTTATAAATGTTTAAAACAATAATAGTTGTTATTGTCACAATTATAATCCGTAGAAAATACTTAAAATGCACAGTACAGCGGATGCAATCCCATAAACCATTATGGTACTACCGTAAACCACTACCGTTTTACTGTAAATGGTGTTTTACCATAAAATTTACGGTTTATTTTCACAGTGTATGTGTGGTTGCATTCAAATTGGAGTTCACCCTCACTATTTATTAGATGAAACACAGTGGGTGGAAGAGTACAGTCAAATACTTAATGTATGAAAAAGATTAACCATCAGAAGTGTGGGGCCTTTGTGAGCATTTTTTACTACTTTACAATTTGATATTTTTGGTATTTTATTTTTCATTCATATAATATTTTTTGAACTACCTCAGCTTCTGTTTTTAACAAATATTTTTTCATTACATTACACAATAATTCCACAACAAACTTGAAATTGCACAAAAAATACAATTTAGATTTATATACAAAAAAGTATTGCATTTTGTAATTTTTTTACTGCAAAAAAGCAAAAAAATGTAGGTTAAATAAAAATGTATAATTTCCCATAAAAAGCAAAGATAAAGTCAAAATAATGTAAAAATTGTATAAAAAAACTTCAAAATCTTATACGCTGTTCGCAGTATATTTTATTCCTTTGCTCTTTTTTTGTAGCAGAACTTTGATAAAAACATGCCATATCACAGGTCTTGTACTTCCAACGGTTAGTCCTTCTTTCTACCACTAGAACACACTGATTTGTGGTCTGTACAATGAAATTGCACATTTTAATTCGAAGTACCTTTACACAAATTTTGTTTCATCACTTTTGTTTAAAACAAAAAAAACTCTTTTTGAAGCCTACAATAGGTGGGTCGCATCGTTCCTACTTAATTCAAAACAACCTGATAACCTGAGACCCAACTGATGTCCCTGTAGTTAAAAACACTAAACGGTAGCAACACCTCCTCTGTTTTATAGTCCCATGTCTGTTTAAACACTCAAGGCAATTCTTTTAGAAACGCTTAAAGATTGACCCCTGAACCTTACTCGACCAAATCTATTTCCAACAAAAGGTTTCTCCTTTTCAGAGTTTGCACCTTGGTCAAATTTTATCAGCCATTTCTGTCTGTCATTTAGGCATTCCTTTCAGGTTGGTGAAACCCATGAAAATCAATGTGAAGTGTGGCTGAGGGGCGAGAGCAGAGTGTATCAGTTTTATAACGCAGGCTTCTGTAAAAGTTCCTGATGTTCTTCACACACACTTTGACATAACCGTGCACTTTTATCAGTATCTAATAAAACAACTTACTTTTTATGTCATACAGTGGAAGAGCTGAAATTTTTTATTTTATGAATGGGTTTTGCTAGAAGAAGTTGTTTCTTGGCAGTGGTTCTTATTTGGATTGAATGTATATGAGGAGGCTTTCAGGTGCCCTAGTGTTTTATATGCCTCACTAAAGCCTCTTCTAAAAACAGCTCATTCCCCTGGAGCCAAATGGCTTTGCCACAAGAAATGACCCCAACAACCCGTTTCAATCCAGTTCGACAGCCAACTACAGCTTTGTGCCTGGTCCGCCCAGAGGGATGAATTAAACAGGATGTGATCCCAAGCAACTCTTACGTCTAGATACCAGTGGGAGTTCTCTCTGGTGGTTCAAAGAACAACAATTGCTTAGCACAGCTTAGTATATATAACTGAAGTCGATCAGAGCAGTAGAATTTCAGCAAAAACTTTGAAACTTGTTTAAATTAATAATTGATAGAGTGTAGTTACACCACCGCGAAATCAGTTTGTAGGATGCTATTGTTAGGAATCTTTAATTTCATGGTGGTGTAATATGAAATTAATTTTGTGCCAATAAAACGACAATTTCAGCTAAAAACAAACAAAACCAAAGAAAAACTTCAGTCTGGAGATAAAAGTAATTTTAAAACCACAAAAATCTATTGATTGTAAAAACACTGCATCTAAGGGGTGAAAAGAAAGAATAACCCTTGGAAGTACAAGACCTGTGATTTAGCTTGTGTTTTTCTAATTTCTGCCACAGAAAGAGAACAATTGCTTGGAACACTATATAAGGTTTATGGGAGGTTCGTCTGTTTTTTATACAGTTGTCACATTGTTTTGACTTTGCCTTTCGGGGGGATTTGTGAACTTTTTATTTTCTCTTGAGACGTTTTTTTTTGTTCTGTCTTCAATTTTTGCTGTATAAAAAATGACTATTTTATTACAATTGTATTTTTTTGTACAATTTCACAATTGTTAAATGACATCAAGCATTGCCATAAAAAACTGTTTTCATCCTGTTATCCTGAGCTTTTCAGAAATTTTTAAAGGGGTCATGACATGCCAAGCCTTTCTGTGGTTTTTATAGTGATTTATAATTAAAAGTAGACTGAATCAAAAATCCAAACACCGGGGTTCCACAACAAACAACACGTTTGTTAATTTTAAAAACTGGTTTTATTCTCACCGTTGACAAAGTAAAATCGTTACGTCAAGGCTGGGCATGAAAGGCCCGATTTCCTTCCTATGGAAGTGATGCGGTATCCATAAAACAGCACCTTCTCTCTTGATATATATACATTTACATTTACATTTATGTATTTAGCAGACGCTTTTATTACATTGGGAGTAAACATCAAGCAGGTTGGTACAAAGTGGGTTGATCAGAATATCCGCAAACAAACGCTCAAAGTCAAATAGAGGAAAATACTGAGCACTTAGCTGCTAAGCATATTATTTGCTAACTTATACCTGTAAAAACATCGATGTCAGGACATGGTTAAATCTTTAACGACGATCTGAATACCAGTGGGGGCAGCCTTAATTTTTAAAAAATTTTATTTGTTCTTTTTGTGATTTTGCTTGAATGTTTTTACTCACAAAAAAACAAACAAACTGTTAGTTCATTGATAATTTAATTGTTTATTAAACTTCTTGTGTTAAAATGCGTTACACTGAGGAATCAGCCGATGTTCGCATCCATGGAAACATGAGCCTCTGTCGAGGCTTTTTTTAGCTGAAAAACTGTCTAATAGGCACCGTTTCTGCCTTGCTCTCTCAAAGCCAAACCCATGAGATCAGCCAATATAAACAGACGCTCCACTCAAACGTTCTCTCTGATTGGTCTTGGTGTAATGAAGTCATTTCTTTAGTGGCTCATTAATCTACAATTTTAGTGTGTTTATCAATTCTTCTGAAGATTAATTATCGGGGCCTAATGAAAACTAAAAGCCCCAGAAGACCTAGTTGTGAAGGTGTGTTTGCATCTGATTTGGGATCAGATTCTGCTAATGGAGGTGCGGTTGAGTAACGTTTCCTCAAAACGCTATCACAGCGTCTATCAATGTTGCTTTACTAAAAAGTTGATCGCTCAGTATTGAAGTTGCTCGTAATGAATCACTCTATTCTCCCTCACATCTATGTTAATAGTCAAAAAGTAACTTTGCATTTACATCATGAATATGCAAATCAGTAACCAAAAGGTGAGTAACTGGAGAGTATTTACAAAGTTTTCTGAATTAAAATCTCAGCCCATTTCCGGAATTAGTCAGGGCTTGAAAGTGAAGAGATTGAATGTGATTTTAATTAAAATATAGAGACTTTTTGTGTAAAAGAATCACATTTCCCTTACAGTTTAACCAATGTGAACAACATATTTTTAGAAAAAGAAAAAATGATAAAATAAAAAAATATAATGAAAAGAATAATACTGGGTTTACTTGTGTTCTATAAATGCCTTAGCTTTATCAAAGACATCTGTTAGATGTCCCGTAAACATTCTTCATTTTTTCATTTTTCAATGGAATCATTTCAGGCTGCTGTCAAAAAAACATATTCATGAAAAATCCAAAGCTTTCCGACGTTGCTCTCTACCTCTGGTAAAGTCTAGCATTAATCACGGCCTGGCGTCTGTGAACCTCTGAGTGGCAAAGAAGCATAAAGTTGGCCAGCAATCCTTTTTGATGACATTATTTCATCTGGGGATTATTGGCTTGAGCCTTCTGAAGCCTTTTACAGGTCCACACACTCAAATATCAGACTTACCATGATGATAAATAGAGCTGTAGGCTGTGCATCCCTGTAATTGCATCTCTACCTTTGACTCTGCTATGAAGATTCATCTGCTTTTTAAAAGGGCACAGAGCCCTCCAAATGTCATTCATAGTTTAATGGTACTGGGCACCCCCAGTCCACCAGACTTTTATCAGAATCTGCCCGGGTGCTGCTGGCGTTGAGCATCGATTATTCTATGTGTTGTAATTGTGTGTGAGAGAGAAGCCATTTTCACATCTGGAAAGAACCAGAGTTATTCAAAACCTGGTTACTGGGCTTTTTTCACGTTTCACACCATCCAAGTTTTATCAGAGACTTACTCTCATCAAGCTGGGAGCCAAAGTCTATTTTATATAGTTGATTACGTGAACACAGAGCAAACAATAGTTGCATAATTATAATAATAGTAACTAGATGGCTAATGTTTGTACATGTGCCCTTTTAAAGTATTTTACAAGCAAAATGGATTGTTTGCCAAGATAGAATTTTTGGTTGCTATGAAAGAGTCAGTTACATCATAAAATGTTCCCCATGCCAATATGAGGGATATAAGCCAACCACCATGATTTTCCTTGCTGAGATAGTAATACGCCAAGTTGGTTGCTATGGTAAATAGTCTGGTTGCTATGGAGCGGTCAGTGACATAATATGTTTCCTTTGTCAATCAAGCTACATTAAACAACCCAAAGGTCTTTATAATATCCCAAAGCTTTGTTACAGAAAATGTGGTCACTAGGGTAAACAGTTTGGTTGCTAGGGAGCTTTCGGTGATGTCATACTTTTTCTATCATCTATATCTTAAATCTATTATCTATATCTTATCTAAAGATAATCTCGTTGCCGTATCCAGTTTATTTTCAATGGCAACTATATGTCAAATATTTAATCCCTTCTAGAGCCCGGAGTTCAAATACTTTTGCACATTGGTTGGTTGCCTGGGATGATAATCCTTACAAGTGCTGTCTGTTTGAAGGTTCTCAGTATGAGTTACAAATCTTTTTTTGCAATTTGCATATTTTGACCCTTGTGTTGTCAAAGCAAAGGAACATTTCACAGAATTCCTTCCATGGTAACAGTCTGAAAATACATAGAAACTGGAGTCAGACCAGTTTAAATGATTTTGCAAAGTTTGACGGCTGTGGTTCAAACAGTCCCGGAGGAGATGCGTTTCGAATTTTAGTCTGAAGCAAAAGACAAAAAACAATATGTTGTCAAACCTCAGTCTCCCATTTAAGACAATCATAGCATTTGGTCCCGTAAAGTTCCCAGGGTAAATTCATAGTGTGTGTAATGAGATTTCTGAGCACTATAAATTCTGCTGAGAATGTTAGTATTGCCCTTTCCTAAAATGAACATAACTCAGTCACTGTCTGGAAATATCCTGGGAAATATGCTGTACAGGTGACCAGCCCTAACCAATTTGGTGTCCCCTTGTGCACTTCTGTGTGCATGTACTTAAAAAAAACGTAACAGCTCTAGACACCGAGATACGTCTATGATGTAGACTACTGTATAATGTAAAGTGTACTTTTTCTCATATAGTATATAGATTGATATAGATAGTAAGTCATTCTTTATATGCTTCATATACTAATATATGAGTAAAGTGCAGTGTAATGCAACATTGAATTTCTATGAAATGTGAAAATTCTGTGACACAAACTGGCAGTTGGGTCCAGGTGTCACTAATTGCATAATAAGTAGGTCAAAGGCGTCTTCATTGACTTTCCATGGCCCATTGAAATGAATGGAGCATGAATCCTATTGTGAAAGAGCTTCTGTAATTGATTGACACTGGAAAGTCATACTAGCATTAAAGAAGCAAATCACTAATCTAGCCAATCATTGCTTGTAATTTAACATAAAATCATTAAACCACACCCATTTTTCTTCTAAACAGAACACAGTAGAGACATGGGGATGGCTTTATATTATTTTAAGTGGAAAGTAGGTTACAACATGATGTCACTGACTCCTCCATAGCAACCAAATTGTTTACCATAGCAACCAAATTGCCAAATCTCTTAGTCACTTGGGGGTTGGTAAGTTTCAACCATAGTGACAGCTCAAACATTATATTATGTCAGTGACACCTCCATAGCAACCAGACAGGTTACCATAGCAACCAATATGGCACAACATAAAAAATAGGTTTTAACGGTACCAACACAAGCCAACGTCGAAGTTTGCAGGCAAACTTTAAAATCTAGTTAATAATAATATTATTATCACTATTACTACTAAAAAGTCTTTGCTGTGCACTTAACTTAAAGAGGGGTCACTGTTTTCTGAAGTAACGAAATAGATTTGTGGAAGTTGCATTTATTTCTTCCTTCATTTATGGCACCCCCTGGAGAGACGGCACCCTTACTGCATGCTGCCTATGCCACGGGCCGGCCCTGCAGGTGACACTTATCAATCACCTGCCCTTTCGGAATTGTTCCATGACTTTAACTAAAGAAAAATAGCTGGCAACACTTTCACTGTTTATTTATTCAATTTCCAACCCTCTTATTCCGTTTCGGGGTCACGGGGTCTGCCGGTGCTCCAGTGCACATTGGGCGAGAGGCAGGGGTACACTCTGGACAGATCGGCATTCCATCGCAGGGCTATTTTTATTTATTTATTTTCAAAACATTTGACTCAAAATGACATGAGGATGCCTTTTTTGATGCATTATGAAACACAATTAGCCGTTCTGCCAGTTTGTCTGAGATGGCTGTGGCTTTGCCATCGTTATTTCCACTTTTAACAGTAAGATATTAAACTCAAGATCACCTGGATTTCAGCTGAGTGAAAAAGCAGAAGTGCAGGTTTGGTAAGTGATCTCGAGCGGCTGAAGTTTAACATGAGAGAGGTAATAAAGCAGGTAGAGAAGTAATGACTGGAGGTTGAGGTTCGGTGGAGACTCATTTTCTTAATTAATTGGTGACAGAGTGTAATGGCCTCTGGGTCGTGCAGGGGTCCTGACACCTAACATTGTGTCCAGTCATTTTGCCTAATTACATTAAAGTGTTGCAAAGGTTTGCAGTAAGTATGTGTCGTGCAGTCCTCAGGTCTGGTTTAATTATAAAACTGATGGTGATATGTGTCATATGCAAGCTTTAAAGGGTTCATGGAGGGATTTGTCATCTTACTCGTGGAGGTCAAATTTTGTGCATTTTTCAATATTATATAATAACTGTTCATGTTGTTTTGTTTTGTTGTTTTTTTATTCATCAAAAAACACTTTGAAGAAAAGTGTTTTCTGCTCGGTTTGAAGGGTCTGAGAAGGTGTCGACCTGATCTTTGGAAGAGATCTCGAGCTCTGCTCTCTAATTGACCGACATTTTCAAGCCCTTTTAGTCACTCAGACGTGTTTTTCAAATTATAGCTTTGATTAATATTAACTATTATCAGTAACTGATTCATTCCTGAAGGAGGCTGACACGTTTCTGATTTTGCTAAAAAGAGATCTAATATCTGATGGCCTCCCTAAAGACCCTGGGTCCTCCCGGACAGTGCTCTCCCACCAAAAACACCTGCATCGGAAGGTTCCTCTAATTGTATAATGGAAAACTCGTGAAATAGTAATTTCCTCTATGTGCAGGATCAACAGAGAAGAGCTCCTATTGAAGCATGTTTGTCAAAAATAAATGTGGAATTTAGTTCCAAAACACAAGTTAGTGCTGTAAGGTGGTCTCCAAGTTGATACAAAAACTGGTTTCAACCATGGATGAAGATTTCAGCTGTGTTCTGTCTTTCAGAGCTTGCGGGAACTTTAATTATTAAATATAACATTTATCTGGCTTCATATTTTTTTAAGAAGTTTATTGTTTACCTTTATCATTAGCTTTGATTGAAGCTACAGTAAACTATATATGCACTAGAAATGCACTTACTTGTTATCATTAACCCTTTAAACCTTTGTTACATAATGTGATCCTTTAGTTCTTAGCATTTAATTGTAGATAGTGATTAGAGAGTAACAAGTGACAAGATTGAACATCTCAATTTATTACAAATAGTAAGTTACTTAGCAAACAGGTGAAACAATACCAAGAGGATACATGATCTGAAACACTCTTAGCCTTTCAGACCACGGGCTTATCATTGGATGAACAAGCGCAGAACTCTTCCTGCCTACTGACAAAATACTCTTCAGTTCCCTTCCATGGGAAGCTCTATTTGAAATGTAAATCGTGTAAATCACGATGTGAACAAATTTAGAAAATTGCTGATAACTTTTGCTAGCTTTAGCTCATTGTCAAATCTCATCTCACTTTTTTTTCCTTGAGCAGAGAACATAGAGAGAACATAGTTGGTGAACTTCTTGTCCACCATGTTGATTTAGACCAAAACCTTACTTTTTCAAACTCCTACCAGACAGTTGGTCTGATTCTCACCAAATTTCAATCAGAACATGCTTATACCTTATTCCAAAGCTGTATATCTGCAACCTTTTTTTGCCATATTGGCATCAAACTTGGTTGCAGTCATCAGTATTTAAGGCTGATCCCAAAACATAAGATACTTAGAGTGCCCCCTAAAGGTCAAAAATCATAAACTTTTACAATGCCCTGAATCGATTTGTTAAGTATTTGTTATTAAGTTTTGCCTTTCATATTACTGGTAAAATAAACTTGCATTTTTCAGTATTTCAAATCATTAAAAGGCGATTTGTGTTCCAGTTTTGGACGGGAGTGGTAAGGATAATCCACTACATGCACCGGCGTAAGCACAAAAAAAAACACAGAGGTTGAGAAGCGTCTGAGACAAATTCATCAGAGGTAATGGTGTGTAAGCTACTTTGGCCTTGTTTGAGTCAAGTGCTCTGTGTCAAAGTGAGAGCAGTCGGGAAGAAGAGAACAGTTGTTCAGTGTTTTGTGGCATGTGACTGATAGAGGTAAACCGGGCACTGGAGACCTCCAATGAGCTAACGTCTTCCCAACAGTGCATGATTAATGACGGGAGGAAATCCATTCCTCTAAGCTATAGCATCAACCTTGTTATTATGTTCTGAAGACATTTGCCCTATACAATTGCACTGAGGTAAACAGCAGCTCTGATCTATCAATCAGAGCTGTCAAAAGAGCTGCTGTTAATGGTTTAACTCCGGTGGAAGCTCCGGTGATTGTGATTTTTATCTTCCTCAATTTATTTGTTGCTGTGTTTGGGATTTATAAGAGATATTTTCTATTATTGTTTGGACATGGAGAGTTTATGGGTCAGTGATAGAAATGTATGTGAGGGTTAAAATAGGTAGAGTCCACAATACAAGACAATCAGGCATTGGTCACATTTTTATTTTAGTGATAAAAATATAATATAATATAAAATATATAACGACTCGAGTTAAACGTGTTACACGTGTTACGCCGTTACCCAACCTCCCAACACTCCACAAACAAAACTAAACTTACCAGTCGTTTTCATTTACTCACTGTTAACTCTAATATGTGGTTCTTTCTTCCTTTTGTCTTGTAGGCTCTGGGTTAAATGATGGTGAATGGCATGATGTCCGATTCCTGGCCAAAGAGAATTTCGCCATGCTGACTATTGATGCGGATGAAGCATCAGCAGTACGCAGCAATTCACCGGTCCTGATCACAACAGGAAGCACGTACCACTTTGGAGGCAAGTTCAAATATTTGCAGAGAGCAAAAATGAGGTTGAACTGTTGAGATTTAATTTTTATTGAGCACCAATTACTGGCCAATTCGTTGCAATACGCATTATGACCAATCCTTCTTTAGAAGTGTCACAGGGTGTGAATGAGTCAGGCACAAGCGCTGCAGTAATGGTCCACCAGAGGGTGGGTTTAATGACAACGAGTAGTTCCCGAGTAAAACAACAGTGATACTTTGGCTCCCGTGCACTTCTGACTGAGCCGGAGTTTCGTGGCGTCTGGTGAGGAGTGCTTGAAGTGCCTGGTGTGCGTGTCCAGTGCTAAGTGTTCCCAGTGCGAATGGTCTGTTGGTGGACAGAAGTGTTGCTGGCGACATGACTACTCAGTAAATTTTGATTTTTTTTTTATTGCAAAAATCACGACCAGATTTTATGTTTTATAACAAAAATTTAATGTGTTGGGATGTACTAAAAATTCATAAATCCCCCTAAAAGCAAAAACAAGGTCAAAACAATGTGAAAATTGTGTCAGATTCTCACCTAAACCTTTTACACAGTTCCAACCACTTTTTGTTCCATTGTGTTTTGTTTTGTGCAGGAATTTTGAGAAAAAGAGCCCTTATGACAGATTTTCTATGTCAAATGGTTATCCCTTCTTTTCGCCACTAGATGGCACAAACATAATGGGTCTAAAACGAAACTGATCACATTTCAGGTCATGCAGATCTCATTTAAATATGAATTATCTTGCAAATTATTCAGCTTAAGTCTTGGAATCTTAATTTAAAACACAAAACATCACAACTAATAAACTTTTTTTTTATTTTTTTGGGGTCATGGGTTTTGCCAGTGCCCTGCGCACATTTGGCAAGAGGGGTACACCCTGGACAGGTCACCAGTCCATTGCAGGGCAACATTCACACCTAAGGTGAATTTAGATTATTCAATTAACCTAACCGCATGTTTTTAGGATTCTGGGGGAAACCGGAGGAAACCCTCGCAAGCATGGGGAGAACATGCAAACTCCTTCCAGGAAGGTCGAGCCTGGAACTGGCAACCTTCTAACTGGAAGGCCACAGCACTACCCACTGCACCACCGTGCCGCCCAGAGTTTAAAAAATAAAATAAAATCCTCTCTAGGGGTTTGTTAAAGTACAAGGCCTACACCTCTGCTATTCAAAATGACTGACTTCCTGTCAGCTTAGGAAACTCACTCATTCTGAAATAATAGTATAAAAATAAAAAAATATGGGATATTCCATGTTCCCACTAGATAGCGCTATAACTGACACTGTAGATTTGCTATATAGATTTGTCCAGGCATGCTCTCTTAACACGCATAGCAAATTTGAGCCTGATTGCACATAGCATGACTGAGTTATTACCAACTTCCTGTTTGACGGCCTAAGAGTCCAAAAGTGCCTTTTGACAGCTACTGTGCACACATTGTTAAATAAAGTAAAATAAGATGATAATTTATCAATAACATGATGTGCCAATCAAAACCATACTAGCCAATGAGTGCAAGGCACTGTTATCGGCGCCCCTGTGGAAGTTTTGTGCCAGAATGACAAACGTAACATTCAGGATTGAAAACCAAAATTAATTCCATTGTGTTGGTACCTTACACATGTGTGCCGAATTTCATTTGCCGATGACAAACTGAAATAGCAAAAATGGCTCTATAGAGCTACTTTGCTCCGCCCACTTTTTGAACCACAAGCAGCTGTAAATGTTCACCAATTCTGATGTTTGATGACTTGAGCATGTTTAGGCTCTCAAAAATGCCCCGAAAGCCACAAAATAATAATGCTCAGTGCAATTACAATAGGATTTGACGCACTTTCGGTGCTCGAGCCCTAATTACTGTGTCTTTTTTTATAGATAATTTTTAGATAATCTAACATTCCTGATTAAAAAACCCAGAGTTCATATGAAGACACGGTGCTCCTCGGCGCTAAAACACCACAATGTTGTGCATTTATTGGATTTACAAAGAGTCGTAATAAAGGATGGACAACTTTAGATTTAAACCTTTCTGCTCATATTAGGGTGAACATCTTACATAGCATTTAATCTCTTATGAAGCTAACGTTTCAAGGCCAAATGTTGGAGAGTTTTGATGTATGAATGAATAAAGCATTCATCACATATTTTACTTATTCAGAATTCACGACAGTGATTGCTGTCTTCTAGGCAATAAAACACCAGGCCTCGCAATCCAACTGAGATAAAAGTCAAAGACAAGCGCAGCTGTCTCGATTTGATGGCAAATTCATCAAAACATTTTCTGGCCATTACTCTTCCTTTTTGAACTTGCTATTTTAATGATAGTATGGAGAGAAATAATGAAGTTGGAGCAATCATATCATTACTTCCTTTTTTCCTATAGCAACTTTTAGCAGAGCACTTCTTGTGAATACTTTCTGCATTTGAATCATCTTTAATAAAATAGAAAATTCTTCCTGTTGCTTAAGTCTTAAAAGGAAATAACATAAATTTATTAAAAATTAAACACCCACCAGTGTTTTTACCTTTAACCTTTCCGTTTTTCTTGAAATTTTCAAACTTATTATGTGAACAAGTGATTCGGTCAAAATATTTTTGTTTTACAAAACAATAGTTTTACTAAACACAAAAATAACAGAAAGAACCCACTGTTGGGAAAACCTGACTAACTAAACTTTGGACATTGAAACAAAAACTGACTAAAGAACATAAAACATGACAGAGTAGCATAAAAAAAACTTCAAAACAAACTCCAAAAGTAACAAAACAAAAACTTTGCAGCCCACCCAACCTCCAGTGGCTACGGCTTGGGAGCATCCTCTGAAAGCCGGTAAACGGGATGCTCTAGCCTCAGTCCGACTAATGGGTTTTATTCAATCTCACAACAAAATGACATGCACCAACAGTTAGCATACAACATCACAGTCAGGTGACTATGTGTGTTAGCATTGTGTTTATAAAATAAAACTATGGTGTTTTAAAATGCTACCCCTTGAACTGCTGTCCTCAATAAAAATCTGTTACTTGCATTTAAATACAAATTAAAATGTATTTGCTCACTATTTTACATTGTTTTCAGTTTTCAGTAATATTTTACTCGTTACACATTCAGATTCCGTTATTTGGTGTGTACTGCCAAAATTATGTGTGATGTGGACACTGGTGATGGCAATGACGAGAGCTGCTTTGTCTCGAACAGTCTCTCAAGCTAACGTTTCTTTCCCTAAGTTCATCCATTGGTTGCTGGGGCTCAAAGCTAACGTGTGATTGGCTGTTTCCGCTGTCACTCAATTTGACAAGCAGCCAACAGATCTTATTAATCTACATTAATAAATAGATGTGAAGCAAATTGTGAAAATGCTGTTTGGTTTTACAAATTTGCTTTTTGGTTGTTTATATTTATAATTTTCCCAATATTTGTGTGTTGAAAGGGAGAAGCTAAAAAACATTACCGATAAGTTTGTGGTTGGAAACAATATAAACAATAAATGGTATAAAATAATTCAGAAACCGATATTGCAGATGCAGAACCTGTATTGAGACACAGCTTCAGAATAGGGCAGACAAGAGGAGAACCTTACGTTATCTAAACTATAAAAAATAGTTGCCATGAAAAAGAAGAAGCGAGTGAAGAAAACGAATGAATGAATTGACTTGATTTGGAAAAGTAACGTCTGTTAAGTTTTTATTTCAGTCACAAACACATAATAGACAGCTCTACCTGATGCTTTTCATTTGTCACATTATTAAAAATTAGTAGTCAATTTTAGATAACCGTCACTTCCTGATAAACTGGCACCAAATATCAAAAGAAAAAATGGAAGTTGCTATGTTAAGAGAGGTCTTTATTCATATATAATTTGAAGGCAGCAGGTCAAGACAGTTATGGGAAGTTATGTTCCCAAAAAATTGTCGATAAATGACTTTACACGCTTTTGCATTTTTTTTGTGTGCAGTAAATCTTTAGTGTTAATTACCCGGGCGCTGATGTGACTATACACAGCAGCAGGAAAAAAATGCAACACGTCGGTTCATAAGTTTTCATGCAGCAAGACTTTTTTTTTTCTCTTTTATTAGTGCATCAAATGCTGTGATTGGCTCGTTTGGTCACATGTCTTCAGCCTGGAAAGGTAGCAATAGGCGGCGCTCAAGAACAAAACAAGAAGCCGTACTTCTGAAGCAGCAGAAGCCGGGTCGCTTGTTCTTGAACTGCGTGTCGCAAGAAAGATTTGAAAACTGGGCGAGGTCACGTGTACCAGACTGGAGCACACGAATGGGAATTAGATAAAAAATGGGAGCATGCAAGTTTTTAATTTGTTTATTGGGTCCAAATAAATAAAAAACAAACCAATTTTTATATTGCCGTCTATGCCTTTGTATCCCTGCATGTGGCTGCAGATAATCACAGACATTATGTCAGTCAGAACACACTGCACGATTATGTGTGCCATTGTCACAATGTTCAATCTGTGCCATTGTCACACACGAACCCCAATTTTCATGTGATTCTGGGCATTAACTCAAAATCTGGCCTAAAATCCAGCGTCTGAAACAGGTTTTAAAGAGAATTGGTTTGTTTTTCAGAAAACGAGTAGTTTGGCTTAATATTGACAGATAAGCGATCGTTCATCCTCTTCTCCTTCTCCATAAATGTGTCTCACTGTGCTGCATGGACTGAATTATTCACCGAAGTGACATCTAGTGTTCAGGAGAGGGTCTGTGCACTCACTTTTAAACGTAAGTGAAAGACGAGGGAGCTGATGACGCAGCCGCAAAAGGTGTGTAAAGGCCTTTCTGAAGGAATTTTAGCACTGCCAAAACAACATTTCAGATATGCAATGAAATCGCTCCGTTGGTTAGTGCAGTAATGATGCCTCATAGCACCCAAGTTACGACAGAAAATTGCAGTTGAAAAAAATTGGACATTTTCATACTAGCCGCCATCTTGGCATTTCCATCCAGGGTTTTTTATGCCATATTCCAAAATACGCATACAAATCGGTGGATGGAAATGCTGCTATTGATGCAGTGTTTAGTCATGTTGTATTATCCTTTGAACGTTTAAAAAAGAATGTAAATGGTAGCTAGAACCAGTGGTTGTGTCCATACCTCAAAGAAGTGACCTTCAGTGAGTTTCTCTCGCTTTAAGCTTCTGATCAGAAGTCGCATGTGCCACCACACTCAGTTTCCTTCGTCTCTTTTTGATGGAAATGAACCCACCTCAGTGGCCTCTTCATCCAGCCATCTGTTCGATCACAGCATTGGCAGGAAGTCAGCGATAAGAACATGTTCCAAGGCAAGTGTGCAAAGGAAGAGCAGCAGCACTTTCTGCCGTTTAACCTCTCTGTCTATCGAGACCGAAGGAATGCAAGGCATACACATCACATTTACACGTCTTTAAAAGTCTCTAAATGAGGAAGCAGGAGTCCCTCAGCTCTGCATACGGCAGCACATTTAAACTTGACAGCTCAAAAATGAGATAAAAATACATCACTTCTGGTCCCTGTGCACCTGTTGCTTCACCTGCAGCCTAGCTATAATTATCAATCATTCTGCTCCATCCATCACTGTTATTTCCTACTGAGACGTGTCTCTCTGATTTGTTTTTAGCTGATTGAGAAAACCCTGCAAGTTCATTCCTGTTTGTTCATTCCTTCCTGCGTCGTTCATGCTTTACTTGTTTTAAAATCAAACAGCATCAAGGAATTTTTAAGAAATAGTATGAATCTATTTCAGGCCATCTTCAAACGCCTTGGTTTCTGTAGTGTCGGCAGCATATAACCTTTGCTGCACTATTTGGTCAACAGTTTAAGTATTACTTGTTACTTCTATGGCGCTTGTATGCAGATTCTTTAAAGCATCTTCACAGAAACAGGAGCCAACAGAACCGTATGGTGGCCCATTAGTGCACAACACAAATCAACTTTGCACATGCAACGCGATTGCAATTCCTAAACAACTGCAAATCTATAACACTAATATCATTACTTTTTGATTTGAAGTAATGTTGGCACTAATGGGCCACGGATCCCGGAGGTGGCCCGTTAGTCCGCAGCTCATATTGCAAAAAAAAAAATACGGAAGTGGAATTTTTGAAGTTATTTTCACCACACAATTCCGGAAATTAATGTCGTAAATGGTTATGGTTGTTTACCTATACTTCCTGGTTTCTTCCCAGCGGAACATTTA
This sequence comes from Danionella cerebrum, assembly GCA_007224835.1. Lineage (NCBI taxonomy): Eukaryota > Metazoa > Chordata > Actinopteri > Cypriniformes > Danionidae > Danionella > Danionella cerebrum. The sequence continues at coordinate 181,556 of SRMA01025749.1, forward strand.
TCTGATGAGTTATGGTATCGGTGGAGTGATATCAAAAATGAAACTCAGTTCCGTCAAATTTTCAAATTACTTTCACAGTCCAATAATGTCCACGATCCCTCATTCTATTGGAGATCCAGAGGATGCATTCTATAGCTGCTTTTGATTTGTGTTGTGTTGTTCACTGATGGGTCACCATTGAACCGCTTTGGTAAAGTTATGAGTTTAATGTATAGAAACTATAGAGTTCTGCTTGTCAGCTCAAGATCTTAAAACATAAGTTATGTCAAAAATGTGTATAAATTTCGATGGAAACGCATTTACCGAATAAATCCCAATGGCAATGTGTCTTTCTGTCAGAACTTGTGGTCATTCTAAAGTTCCTAAAGTCTGTCATCAAAGTGGTTTGGAATCATCAGCAACTGTCTCGACCGGCTGCGTTCCCAAAAAGCCGTCTCCCGCCTTCAAAAGCAGCATGCTCGTGTTGCCTTTCGTCTACATGTTCTAAGACACAAGTGAGTTGTTATACACAGAAAAAGGCCTTGTTGTAACGCCTCATGTTCCATTCTTCTTTTGCTATTTGCCACCAGTTTATCAGGAAGTGACCATTTTTTTCTTGTGGACTCTGTGCTGTATTTGCAAATATTTTATGCAACATCCCAATTTCATTTGCCTCTTTTTATCGAAACATTTCATAATTCGGTTTTAGCGATCTGATGTTTGAGTTCTGGCACCTGTCTTTGCTCAGGAAACTTGTTAAAAACAATTTTTTTTTATTATTTAATGAGTGTGTGCAGGTGTTTACTATAACATCCAGTATAGACATCTCATCTGCACTTTAAAAAAAAAGAATACGGTTTTGCCTTGAAACGAAAGATGAATCAAAAGAAAAGCTTGTATTTTGCCATACAGAGATTGCAAAGTGAGTCCCCTGTGCCTCTACCGGTTGGTTATTACTGTTATCAGCCTTGAGATAATGACTCTAAAGAGCAAAGACAACCATGTGTGTTGGTGCAAGATAAGCCCCAACCAACAGTTATACACCGGCTTCAGATTCTCATTACAGCGAAAGACAGAATGCTCCTATCCATGTTGTGTTTTCATAACTCCTGACATTTCCATTGGTATCCGGAAAACCACTATTATTTTGATTCTAATTCATCACATGTTTATATTATTATTATACACTCATGTTGTCAATCAATCAATAAAAAAACGCATTTAATCAAATTGGCCTACAAAAAATAAATGTGATTATTGCCAATTTGCTCATTTGGGTTCCCATTTCATATTTATATGTGATGAATGTGAGGGAAAAAAATAGAAGAACTTTTTTGTGTTTAACACATCAAACACTTTGAATCCGTTTAGATCACTAAAAATATACTAAAATTGTTTATATAGTTTATTTAGTTTCCCCAACTAAATATTACAATCCAGAGTTTATACTTTTTTATCTATAGTAGTTGCATGTGATGCGTTTACTCAACTTATTAAAAACTGCTCCTATCATTGCATTAAACATCCAATAAAAAGCTGAGATCAACAAGAAGCTCACGTTAAATGCATGAAATCTAAAGTAAAAAACAGTAGGAGTAAAAAGATGCAAAAAAAGATTGAGAGGGCAGTAAAAGAAATAAAAGATGGTGAAATGCTAAATGAAATGGTGAAATGCGTTACAAAGTAACTTATTACTGTAATTACAATACTTTACCACTGAAAAAGGAAAGAGTAACTAATTACTGTTAATTTTGGGGTATTTTCACTACAGTTACTTATAACGTACTTTACATTGTAAAAATATTTAAACGCTGAATAAAATTAGTAGGGCTGCAACTAACGATTATTGGGATAATTGATTAGTTGAATTAAATTTTTTTGTAACTACATATATCAGGGTATTATTTATGTATAGAAGTAAACTTCAAGTTCACAAAAAAAACACATATAAACATTCATACACTGACATATTCTAATATTAAGATATAAGCATCTCATATAATGAACTGTAACTTGCATTCACTGACGACCATAACAATTAATAAATATTCTAATGTTATTCGCACAGTTTAATTTACTAGATAGTTTTTACTTTCCCTACTGCTGTTTCGGCAACATGTTTTTGTTAAAGGTGCTTGTACATCACTGGTGTGCAGCTCACCGTCTTCTTAGGAGCATTTTAGCAAATTACCTCGCACTTTAGGATAAAGCGTACGCCAAAAATCCTCCAAAGACGATGTTTCCTTCCTTGTGCCAGTGGTTGTGCTTCTGTGCATCTTGGGGTCATGCACCTTTGTGACGTCATGTCATCAGGCCAAATAAGTGATAACGGCAATTGTTGACAGCAAATTTCATTATCAATTTTGTCGATTAGTTGTTGCAGGCCTATAAATTTGATTAACTTATCTTCCGAAGTAAGAAAACAGCCGAAAGTATTTTTTTTTTCTTTTTATCAAGAACATTATGAGCATAAAGTGCGACTGCCTCAAGTATCTTGAGCTAAGGGCACAGTTAGCATCTGACTAGTTCACCAATGGATCAGTAAAAGTTTAATTCACTCAAAAGACTTTGGCAGATTTCTGGAAACTATGTTGAACCTCATAATGAGCCCTGAGCTCCCAGTGCTTGCTACACGTCCTGTCAAACCTCACCAGTACATACTGCTGTGAACATGCTTCTGCTATAACAAACATGAAAACAAAACCCAGATACTTTGTGTAGAAAACTATTAAAGACTCAGCCTGAAACCAAATATTGAGATCTTAAAGTTGATGAATGAATGTTTGCGTGGATGGGAAAATTCTCATAGATGTGCTTATCCGGGAGAAAATATTTGTGGGACTCCTACAAAATGGAATATCTTAAGATATTTATTGTAAAAAAAAAAAAAAAAAAACACAGTTTTGGAAATTTTTCCTTCAGCAGCAGCTGAACAAACAGAGAAGAAATTTCATGGCACAAGACAGAAAGCTGCGAAAACAGAGAAAAAACAAGGAACTATAACTCCCCGAAAGAGAAACGGTCGGGAGGAACAAGCTCCACGACCTTTTTATTAATCTCACGTCAGAACATCTTAAAAAGCGCAGTACCCGAGCACAATGAAACATCTTTGGGACAGAGCATGAGAGAGAAAGAGAGAAATAACAGCTGCAAAAAGAGAAAAAGAGCTAATAAAACATTATTAGCATGTTTTCAGATATTTCTATGCTCTGGAAAAGATCCTGCTCCTTCTTCATGTCCATATTCATTTGCGGGATATTAATTTAATTACACACCAGACATCAAAGCTACAAAAACAGATAAAAACCAGGAACTATAACCTCTGCAAAGAGAAACAGTCGGGTGGAATCCTCTAATTGAGTACAAGCTTCCCGATATTTAGATTAATATCTTTGCGCCAGACATCGGCTTAAAAAGCGAAGTGAAAGAGCTTGAGAAAAAGAGAGACCAAGACACTGACAAATATTTAGTTGAATTAAATATGATTAGCCTGTTTTTCCAATAGTTCTATTTTCTGGAAATGCTCTTTATCCATGTCCATATTAAGTTTAATTAACACATGTAAAGATTTGTTTTCCATTTCTATTTATTTACATGAACAAGAGAAACAAGTGCCTGAGAACATTCATCACATTAAACAGAGATATCAATGTTTCAGTTATGAAAGAGAACCTGGAAATATGCTCTACATCATTGTTATTTCTAATACTTTATTAACAAAAAATAATCAACAGTTCAGTATTTATGTGTGCATTTTGTGTAATCTATTTATAATTACTAATTAAGAGTCTTGGAAAGGGGTACATGGATCTAAACGAGTTTTTAAAGAATGTTAGATGATTCAGAAAGCTTGGCTTTTTTATTATTTAATTAACGGATTAATTATTAATTTTAATACAACAGATTTTAAGAAGTGTTTAGTTAAACTATTCATTGAGTAATTACGCTAGTTTTCCAGACAAGATAAGTATTTTAAAATTCAAAATTAACCAAGTTATTGGTCATTAAATACTTTTTTCAAGTATCTCACCCAACCACAGCTTAAACATCAACTGTACTTTAATCCTCTTTTCAATCACATTTGACATGTTTGTTTGCAAAACTTCCTTAACCGTTATCTGTTGTAAAAGTCATAAAATACGACCCAGCTATGAGATTATTGGAGGAATCCAAATAGTTATTATAGGTCAAGATAAAATAGATAATACAGTGGTCCCCCAAGATACAAATGCTTCGAGTTACGAAACGTTGCGATACGAAAGGTCTCGCAGGAAATTTTTTGCTTTGAGATACGAAATACCACAAACAGTTCTGCTCTGTAATCGGCTAGTTTAGTCTAACGTCGTGCTGCGCTTTCGGGTCCTGGCACTCTATTCTCCCATTGCAAAAAGGGTCTGATGCGCTTCAAAACACTTTAAATCAATTTTAAATCGAGTGAAACATTACGTATAGATTACCAATGATGTGCTATAACAAATGTTAGAGTCAAGGTGTCGTAAAAGAAATAACGTGGAAAGTGCTGTTCTGTAACGCAACTTAGAGAAACGTGTTCTCAGAAGCGTCTCTCTCCAGTACGCTCCGTATAGTCTACCCTTGTGCTTTTGTTGTTAGTAATTCGTGAAATATCTTGAGAAAGTTTCATACGTAGTGCCGTAATGTTTTCTGCATCCATTCCACCTCCTCCGACACATCGCTTCACTCTCAAGGTAAAGTTTCACATTTGTGTACATATTACGTATTTTGCTTATGTTTTATTCTGTTTTATTATCATTTATTACATTAACAATGTGTACATTTAAGGATTGAAGAAACGTTACTTGATTTTTCTCTGGTTTTATCAACTTAAACTGTTGTTTCTGAGAGCCGTAGCACGGATTAGGCGTTTTACATGGAAAATTTGCTTTGAGATATGAAATGTTGACGAATGTCACCCTGGAACGGATTAATTTCGTATCTCGGGGTACCACTGTATTTGAAATACTTTAAGTAAATTACTAGTTGAAAGTTGGAGCAAATAAATAAATAAGTAAATACAATGGCCTTAAATTTATTTGGTTGAAGGCAGTGAACTTTAATCGCTCTTTTCCAAATATCGGTTATTAAACTTTAATGAATACTTCACAAATTGCATTCAGGACCATCTTGCAGAGTGGAGCCCAAAATGCTCATCTGCAAGCAAAACATAATTAGCTTTAGCACATCTTTGATTGTTTAAGCCCTGATGCAATATTCTAGCAAACAGTCCCTGATGTCTGCCGAATACAGCTCTGTATTTAGCTTCCTCCAGTAAAACAAAGGGCTTCTTGTTTTTCCAAGAAAGCTGCTGTTTGTCTCTCGACATCCAGGCTGGTGCAGAGTCATGTCCCAAAGTAATTTTACAAAGAAGAATCAGCACATTTGCAGCACATCTATGAATTGAATATGAGGAAAGAAATAAGAAGATCGGATTAGATCTACACGAAAATATCTGTTCACTTTTGAGAGGTAATCTTTGATTAGAAAATGGAAGTGAATGTAAGACAGGCTGAGCCTCTTTAAGGGTGTTAAACATTGATAAACGCATTTGGCTAAATGAAGGCCTTTTAAAGGTATTATTACAAATGTTCTGAAAGATTGTGTCTACAGAGACGGACGGATGCTCAAAATCAGATTTTTGTTCTTGACATTATGTACAGACCACTACAAACATACGGTTATTACACTAACATAAATACAACCCCAGCTTCTGTTTAAGAAATAATTTCTCATTAAGTTGCAAAATAATTTCGCAGCAATCTTGATATTATTCAAAAAATACAATTTCGAGCAGTAAATTGTCATTTTTATGCAAACCAAAATCAAATGTATTGAGATAACATAAAAATTCATAAATCCCCCAAAAAGCAAACACCAGGCGAATCTTTCCTAAACCTTATACACCGTTCCAGGCACAATTTGTGCCATTTTGTTTTGTCTTCTCCCAAAACTTTAAAAAAACACAAGCCACATCACGTCTTGTGTTTCCAATGGTTATTCCTTCTTTTCACCACTAGATGATCACTAGATTTTAATTTCCAACAACTTTCAAATCATGTGTTTATTTAAAACCACAAATATCAAAACTTTTTTGAAACCTACACATTATATTTTAAATCAAAATTAAACAATAGCTGGGTTGCTACTTTATTTAAAACAGACTCTGTGACTGGCAAATGTGCCGGAGACCTCTAAGATCGCGTTTTAAAGCAGAATACTTAATTACTGCATCTGCTCGGTAAGTGGCCTAGATGTGGTGAGAATGTGGCGTGGGGAGAAGGGCAGCCCGTACAAACAGTTGATTACGATGCAGGAAAGATAACTGCAAATTTTAGCATTGAGAAAGCTACGTCTGTTGATGCCTACGAGTTCCTGTGATATCGGCAGCCTGATATTCGCTGCAAAGCCAAAAGGAGGGTTGTTAAATGGGGCGTTTATTAGGAAAATATTTAAAAATGTAAATTTCCAATTTCAATATTCAAATTTGAGAGAAAAAAAATCTAATTTCCCATGCGTGTCAAGAGTCTTTGTTTGAACAAATGTATACAGCAGCAGTTATAGCACCACTTCGTGGCAACAAGGAATATTGCCAATATTTTCTGCCATTCTGTACTGGTATTTCAGAAACTTATGGAACACTAATGTAAGGGACCAAGAAATACAGCAGAAAGGCAGTCATTTTTTTTTTCTTTTCTTGTAAATTTGTGTACAATTCCAGGCTTGTTACTTTAACAAACTCCTCCTGGAGATTCCGTTCAATCACCAGTAAACCTCGGCCAGCGTCAAGGCCTCTGCGATGTTAATTAAAAAAGCTTTTGTGAAGTTGTTGAATTGTTCATGCTCTGTGGTACTCTGAAAGGTTTGTTGACCGCACAATTCTGAAGTCCTAAGTCTGAACCTAAGGTGTCAGTTGTAACAACACATAGTGGACACAACGAATGCGCCATTTTCTGCTTTTCGAATTCAATTTTTGTCATTTGGAGAACAAGACCTATAAAAAAAGGTCTGTTGGAGTTTCCAAAACTAACAGTTTGTGAATTGTTTTGATAAAGTTATGTATATATATTAGGGATGCAATGGTTCTCAAAGCTCACGGTTCGGTACGTACCATGGTTTTTAGCCACAGTTTTCAGTTCAATTGGCTTTACAAATAATTTTTTTAATAATTTTTTTAAACCATGGATGTTCATAGAATTCACTTTATTTTGTTGAATCAAACATCAAGAAACATCTACAAAACAAAAATCACTTTGAATTAAAATAAACAATCGTAGCAAGGTGAACATGTGCTTCTTCAGCAGCGAGTGGATTAAATTAAATCGAGAGGGATTTAAAGCAGGCAAAAGTTACAGACACCTATGGGGCCCTGAAACCAGGAACAGCTGTCTGAAGACGGCGCAGAATGTTTCATATGTTTTCTTTTGTATAATAACACCTGGTAAAACATCGCTGGCACACAGAGACATTTTTGTTTAACGTTCTTTCCCATCTTTGTCGTAATCTTCTGCAAAACCAGCAAAAATCACCATCTTCCCAGCTCTGATAGTTACTCTCTGGCTGTGAGCAACATGCAATGTATGTTCTAACTTTCGCACTCACTGATTGGATATGTACACAAAGGAGCCGTTCATTGATTGGATATTGTGAATTTCATTTCCTGAATCTCCTGTTTCACACGTGAAACTACTAATAATACATAGAGGAGTTATGCAAATGAGGAATCGAAAAACCGTGGTATACAAGGGCATACTGAACCGAGGAGGGTGTAAAGAACAGTTTTGTGGCATCCCTAATTTATATTGTCCGATTGGTCCCAAAACAAAATGTAAACAGTCTGAACACATCTACTATGTAGTTTCCTGGGTCTAGCACCACCAGGTGGTCACAGGAGGTCATATTTCTGAATAAGGGTCGGTCATAACGCCACTGAGAGGAGATGGCGCCACAGGTGCTTGAGCGCTTTGATCGCTGCTTGCAGCTTTAATTAGATTTGTATCTTAATGAAACTGGTGAGTTAGCTTTTCTCCAATCAGCTCATCAGTTTCAAGCCTTTACCTTCACCTACATTACATCGTTAGAAATGCAAAAATGAGAGCTTCACACACTAATTTGATCTTATTTTCCCTGTCAATTATTATCAGGGATACTCCTTCATATTATAATTGACTTTCTGAAGCAGAAAAATCCAAAAAGTGTTAACATCTGTACAAGCCGTAATGATGAGGATAAAAGTGTACTACAAGGGCTTCCCACAGGTCTCCGCATATTTCTCTTTCATGAATAATGCATGAAGCTCATTGATGCTTATTAATCATACAGCAGTTATTCTCAAATTCAGCTGTATATCAACACAGTCATGCGGAAGCTACTCTGAAGCCTAGTCAGGAATGTGAAATCCAGGTCATAATTTAGAGTGCTAGTCTGAAAAGTGACTCTCCTCAATTAATTACGGCAGCAGAATCAGGACAAACCAGTCTCCGGGAGATCACTGCTGACAAAAACCGGCTCCTGTTGATCACAGAACCTGGCATCTTGCTGTATCTCCACCAACCCTGGCAATCAAAGCCGTGCTTGGTGATACTGCAGCGCAGATTTTTTTCTTTTTTTATTTGCTCTGAGGCGCATTTCCCTCGGCGTCAACAGCCCACACTCGTCATTCTCCGCTGTTGACTGCTCAGGCGTATAGACTCCTGGACAGGTGCAGGCAGCAGACAAGACAGATGGCCAAGGAACTTTGGAGTCGCTTCCTCTCCTCCGATTGTATACTCAAAGCCAGCTCCTTACAAACACAGATGCTTCCAGATGCGCTCATTTGTAGAGTTAATGTCATCGGGGCTGCAAGGTGAATCTCAATAGGCCTTTCTGTGATTGGAAAGCTCAATCTGAAGGGACTCTGAGGTAATATTTGGGGCCCCGTTATCGTTTTCTTTTGCGCATTAATCAGTCGCTTTTGCATTAAACATCTCTGATCATTTGATGTTATACAGGGAGTGTTGTGACCTCTGCGGTCTACTTTGGCTTGGGGGTGCACATCGAGTACAAAGTATGAGAGTAACACAAGAAAACAAGTGCAGACCCAATAAAACGATAGGAATAGAAAGTGAGCCCTGATTACATTTGCGAGACTTATGTTTTCAGATGAAATGGAAAGCTTTTGTTTATCTCTTAAGCTATAGCATAGCCAGCTTTGAGGATTTGCTAGATCTTTGTGGTCTGGAACCCTGTTTACAGCTGGTATTATGCTGCTTTCGCTTCTCAAATAGATGATGAAACACGTTCTTGCTTGCCCCTAGTGATTTATACCGTCTTTTTGTGTCCTTTCATCCACTGCTTTGAGGCGATATTTATAGTGGAATGCATATAAAGCAAAGGGTCTTTTCTGATCTTTTCAATTCAGTTTTGCAAAGTAAGCTGGGGAAATTATAGTCAAAGAGAGAAATCAAAAATTACTGGGAAGGAGGTGACTGTGATTTAAGATTCCGGTCTGTATCTGGATAGAATACGCTACAAATATCTGGTTTGTTCTGTGGTTTTGGGTTCCATACCTTTGAATTAATGTTAAATTTCTCTAAAAGCATTCGAATTCAGGAGAAAGTGACATGTTTGTGTGAAATGTGTTCTATATATTTTTTAAAGAAGTCTTTGTTTGGCTTGATTGGTTTAACTGGGTTTATTGGACATTTTCCAATGCAGACAATTTTCAAAGGTTTCAGTGTTCCATTGAATTCCAGCATTTTTCTTGTTCGTCAACTTTATGATCATATGATGCGTCTTGCAGTTGCGTGGGTTGAGGACATGCACGCATTTTTTTTAAAAACTGTGACTTAGTGGAAAAATGTTTCTATCAAGGGATATTTAATTATCAGAATCAGAAAGAGTTTTATTGCCAAGTAGGTTTTTTGCACTCAAAGGAATCTGCTTTGGTGACAGACGCTACCAGTTGCACATTTCTAAATAGGAAATAAATAAGAAGAATAAAAAAATAGACATTTAACATGAGAAATAAATAGATATAAGTAAATAGATGAGTGGTATTGCACAGAAGATGAATTGCAGAAAGATACTGCACTAGGGCTGAACGATATTAGAAAAAAATTACATTGCGATATTTTTTTTCAAACGATATATATTGGGATATTGAGAGCCATCAATCCAGGCTAAAGTCAATAATTACTTATTAATAATTTCACTTCAATAATTTCATAATTTAGCTTCAATACAAGTGACAAAAAGATCACTTAATATTTTAAGGTCTGTTTCTCTCTTTGTTGCCGGCAACAGTTTCAGTTTTAAAGGGTTCACTTCTGTTGTTGACCCGGAAAAACGGCGCTCTTTGGACTTCTGTGTTTTGACACACTGAAAGATTTACAAAAAAATTGTCGCATCCCGTTTGGATTGCTTAACACAGAAAATTATAATCTATTAATGTCGTTCCCGCTCCCGTCCCGATCACGAGATTAATAACAAAAGTTCATCCCATCCCTCAGGAATCCCATGGGAATCATGAGATCCTCAGCAAATCCCGACAAATATCATCCTCTATGAGGCGTCACACTGGCAAAGTCGCGCACCTATTCTTCGCGCATTTTTAGTAGTGAATGGTTCCTGTGCCGCTGCTCAGTGGAGGCACGCGGAACGTACATGTCGCCCCAGCAACAAGCCATACAACAAACTTGTGCTTTGCTACCCTTGGTTCTAACGTTCTGTTTTAACACCATGGGCTTCTACCCCTCACATCGTAGTTCCAGCGGTGTGACTATCGCCCATGCGCACATTGCGATTTTGATGTCAAAACAGAATATCGTTCAGCCCTGTACTGCACTGAAAAAAATATATATGTACATTTTTATATATTGCTAAGTAGAGCATTTAAGTGTTCATGAGGTAGATTGCTTTAAGGATTGAAGTTCCTTCTACGCAGCACTGGGTAACGTTTTGTGTCTCGTTACTGCCCACCATCACTGCTGCACCCACCTTCAAGCAGATGAGCAGAATGAACTACTTTTGGAATAGAAGATGATGTCACCCTCCGTATGAAGTTAGATTTTTATGAGATTAAACTGAAGACACCTCTCTTAGGAGCAGACAGACTCCCTGTAAGTCCTAAAAGTTCACAGTAATCGATAAACCTCAAATATTTCAGTTGACAGCCAGAATTTTCACTACACCGTACACAAAAATGACAGTAAAAGTTTAAACACTAAAAATGTTCTGTTCGTCAACTCAAAATGTTTAAGAAGAACTAGAACTTTTAAAAAGCAATTAAAAGAACTTGGTTAGAACTTTTAAGATTTATAAGGTAACTCTATTTACCAGTATTTTGGCCAAAGCAATAACAGAAAAGAATATTCAAACTAATTAACAGCGCCACCTGGGGGTCATGACACTTTATGATGCCGTTTGCATTCAGTAATTTCAACAATCATTGTTTGAATAAGGATTGGCCATAGTGCATCACTCTTTAATTATAGCCCCTCCCCTTTCATTGTTTTGTGTCAAATTCAAGCCGAAAAGATGTCTGTTTATCTTGATTTTTTTTAATAGTTGTAAACAAATGAGAAAAAATATCCTTTTTTTCTGACAGATAATGTGTGTTTTGCCCGTGTAGGTTATTTTTTGAGAACCAGAGCATCCCCCGTGCAGCGCTCTTTCCAGGGCTGCATGCAGCTCATTCAAGTGGATGATCAGCTGACTGACCTGAACGCAGTCGAACAGGGAAGGACAGGTGCTTTCGAAAACGTCAGCCTGGACATGTGTGCCATCATTGACAGGTCAGATTCAACCCGTCTCTTTTGTGTTGCTGCTACAGACACTGGTTGAGATAGTAATTATGAGCTGCAGCAGAGTGAGACTAAAGTTTCATTTGCTGCAGCAGCTTCAGCCCGGGTGCTGCAACCATTGCAATCTGTTTTCCCTGTAACCCAACCCTGGTTTCTCCTGTGGAAAGGATACTGAGCAGGAGTCTTGAGTTGTATTTGGGTTTTGTCTATTGTACTTGGGATTTTCGTATCCTTACACAAGTTTTATGTGATTTAAACATATATTTATGCATTTCATCTAGTGGTAATGCAAATATCTCAAACTCAAATTGATAAAAAAAATTTAATTTTATCTGAGAGCCAACTGTGTGAAATGTTACACTCTTAGAAGAACGTTTTTGCTTTCTTGATGTAAAAAAGTCACATTTTGATGAAGATGCGTTTAGTTACATGTAGTTCAATTGGTTTTTTACAAGCCAGTTCTGGTGTTCAAAGAAAGCCTGATTGTTCAGTGTCCCGTGTGCCTGGTTCGGTTTGGAAAAATAATTCTAGTTGTAGACTTCAGAGGAGTTCAGTGAAGCAACTGCGGCTGATGCAATCTTACATAAATAACCAAATCCATGAGAAAAAAATAAATATTGGGTCTACACAACGATCCAAATTGAGATTTGAACGATTCTTCGAATGGCTTCTCAGCGGTCGAGGAAATATTGATGCAATGACACTCCCTGCCTGAAGATGGTGGTAACGGTACAACAGACGCGCCACACTAGAATAGAGGAAAGAAGACGTAGACGTGGAAAAATCCTGAATGTCGAGTGGTTTATGTCGAGTGGTGACCGATCCCGGCGGAAAATGTGGAGAAAATAGAGGATTTGTGTCCAGGGTGTACCACCACCTCTCGCCCGATGTGCGTTGGACATTAGAAGATGACTGATTGAATGAGCTGTGACCATGTTGTGGTGCTCCCGATATGAATGTTGGCCGATTTCTCCTTTTAATGCACTCTGAAAACATAAGTCTAAACAAGAAGAAGATAATCTTTTATTTAAAGAAAATATCAAATGTAATTGTTCTCCATAGTTAAACTCACATTTACCCAAATGTATGCAAACAAAACAACCAACATGATCACTGAGCAATCACACAAATCAGGGAAATTATGGACCTTGCTTTTGAAAAGAAATGATCAATCCCCAACAAAGCTGGAAGCAAGGAGTTGTCCAAAAGTCTCCAAAGATTTTCACTGGAACAGCTCCATGACAAAAACCACCAATGCTCACAGATAGAAGAACCTTCTGTGCAGAAATACTATTGATCCTGCTCCGTCACATGACCTTCTACTCTGAGGTTGTTATTCCCAGTAAAGTCTACTTTTATATAACTCCACTGACAGTTATGTGGCACTGGTAGACAGTAGCACCACATTTCTGGACACTTCCAGTGAAATTCCACCCTCTTTCAGAATCATTTTGTCAGTTTACTGGATATGTGTAATCTGGAATATTTATTTTCATGAAATGTTGGCTCACTACAAAAGTGGTGGACTGTGAAGCAGATGTGATTGCTTATGTATTCATCAAATGAGTTAAATAATAGTCTTTTCTTATTTTTGCCAGTTAATAGTCAAACTGCTTATTTTATCATAACTAATCTGTTTTGCTTGATAATTTAACATCATCCTGACCCCCTGAATTATTTATGATTAGACGCTTTCTTTTATTAAGTCCTTTTTGAACATCTGTGGGCAGATTTGCCACGCAACCTTTTATATCGATCTTGATTGAATTATTTCTGCACTGATTATTTTCATTGAAAACATTCATTTGAATGCTTGCAGAGATTTTGTGCTTGTTCAGAAACTTACTTTTTATCTTAACAGTTAAATGTGCTCATGCCTGTTTTAACTACCACGCTGAAACAGATGGAAGCAGGACAATTAATTACACATTTTATTTCAAAATTTGCTCTAGTTTTTCGCTTTTGTCTTTTATTATCAATAATCATTTTTTAGTACAATCCGGCTTCTTTTCTTGCAAATATTTGTAATTACATATCACAACTGAAGTTGTATAAAAAAATACAAATCTGACGTTGCCATGTTTTCACTGCATAACTCATAAAAATTGAGAACGCATATATAAAAATCAATAAACCCCCAAAAATAAAAAGAAATTTTACCAAAAACCTGCATTCCTAAGCACTTTTTGAGCCACTACTTTAAAAAACACAAGCCTTTTCACAGGTCTTGTACTTTCAAGGGTTATCTCTTGTTTTTGCCATTAGATGGCACTGATTTTGAGTCTGTAAAATGAAACTGACAATTGTGATATTTCTCACATCTTAATTTCAATTACTTAGCAAATTATGTGTCATAACTCTTGTGATGTCGGTTACAACCAAAAGTATCAAAACAAATAACCTTTTTGACACTTATACATTCTATTTGAAATCAAAATGAAACAAAAGGAGGCTGCTACGTAAATCAAAACAAACGCTGCGATTGGTACACTCACCGGTGCATGCAAAAACTTCTAAGGGTTAATTTAGAGTAAAAAGCTACTGGTAAAATTATTCAAGCTTATAGACTGATCAAAAAAAAAGGCGTTGGTAAAAATCATAGATAAAAGCAGAAAATTATAGATGTGTCCTTGGAGTCACCCATATGTTACTGAAGAGAAATGTATAAGGTAAACCTTTTCATCCACCTATTTAATCACATTTTAGAATATTGCATAAAAAACCCTGGACGGAAAATTGCTAGATGCGCATAAATTTACATTAATAAATTGCAATCAGCATTAGCAATCGGCCGGGTATAAGACCGTGCGCACCCACGCTTCAGTATGAGATTTTACGAGGAGCCGTCCTACTTACCTTGGCTACCTCAGACTCCCGACTTCCAGGGCATGGCAAAAGGGTAACATCTGCGTTCCCTATTCAGGGAACGTGGGGTTATGCAAGTAACCTGGACATTCCCTTTCAGTCGGTCCCGGAGATGTTAGTCGGGATTAGACCGACTGAATGGGAGCCTCTGTAAAGCGCCATTCCCGAAGTCCGTCCAAACAGGCCAGCACTAACCTTGAAAAAAGGTTAGTGAATTAAGCTGTAGTACCTGAATGGGAGCTCCTTCTGCCCCTGTCCGGAACGATCATTGACGGGGAAGTCGTCCAACACTGAGAGCGTTAGCTGTACTCGGTTGTTGCGAAGATGACCAGAAGGAGGACACCCCTCATCGTGGGGAGGGGTGCGCGGAGATCGCGTCGAGACCCGCAGGGCTACCAGCGAGTAACGTTCTGCAGACAAAAGAGTGGCTGAGACACAGGTCATCGTTACTCACCAAGGCAGGGGGGTAAAGGGGGACTCCCAGATCTGGACCCTAGTTCTGCTGGAGCCAGGCCGAAGCAAAGCCGCAGAACAACAGAACCTAGCAGAGCTGACTGCTCCGCTCAGTCAGATGCCGAAGGGGGGAGGAGAAGGAGAGCCACCCAATGTGTGGGGCACGAAATATTGTACTGCTCACTGGGAGAGTACTGCAAGCTTCTACACCTGTTCTGTTCCCTGAGGGAAGCTGCCACCACTCAGGACCGCAGAGGGAACAGAGCTAACGTCAAGGTTGTAAAACCTAATAAACTTGTTTGGTGTAGACCAAACAGTCGGTCCTAATCCCAACTAACGTCTCCGGGACCGACTGAAAGGGAACTGGAGCGCAATGGGGAGGCACTAAACAACGGAACAATGTCATTGCACTACATCTACGTACGAAATGTTGTTTTGGGCATTCAAAAACACCTAAAGTCAGTCATCAAAGTGGTTCGAGATCATCACCTCCCAGAACTGTCTCGACCGGCTGCGTTCCAGTTTATCAGGAAGTGACGATTTTGTTCTCTTGAACTCGTGACGTGGAAATATTTTATGCGATTTTTTCCAGTTTTGCACATAAATTTTATTTGGGTAGAAACAAGGTTGTTATATATATATATATTAGTACTGTCAATGTTATTGCTTTGATACAAGAGATACACACATGTTTATTGTTGGCACTCTCTGTGGCAGCTAATGCTGGTTCCTATGTGCAGACTGTCTTTGTTAAATTATAGAGTAAACTGAAATCCTTCACTGCAATGTTTCTTGGGACCCCATAAACAGTCTCACAACCTTTTTACCCTATTCATTATCAGCCTCTCACACATTGTTTTTGTAATGCTCTGTTTAGTCCAGGGGTCACCAACCTTTTTGAAACCGAGAGCTACTTCCTGGGTACTGATTAAAGTAAAAGCTACTTTGAGACCCTCTTCTGAATTTATTAATAATTAAGGATATTCATCTCTGCAAAGACACTGATCATGTGAATTATTTCTCACAATGAATGAAAGAGGTAGGAAACAGATAAACTTTTATATGCAACACTTTATATAAAAAATTTGTTTTGGTGCAACTGTTTTTTAAATTGAAAAAAAAAAAATGTTCAAAACACTTCAATATGATCATATAAAAAATAAATCATATAAATACAAGAAGTGAGCTGAGATTTTTTATTTTTTTTATTTTTACATTTTAACGTAAACAATTTTTACATTTTACAAACATATTTAACTCAACATGAACTGGAAACCAAATCTGGTATCGGTTTCTTTTAGTTATTGGGAAGCCTGGCATTGCGTGTCGTTTACCAGTATGTTGTTCTCTGAGTGAGTTTTGAGATGGTGTCGTGAAATGTCTCTCCACGTTGTGCCGCTTGGCCACCACCGCCACAGCCGTCGCACAAATGAGACAAACACATGCTCCTTCCACAGAGGAAAAAAAAAAACCTTTACCTCGCATTCGTCGTGAATATTAAATGATCTTTCTATGAGTCAGTCGTCTCATTTTCGCTGTGCTGCTTAATTGTTTTGTCGTAGCGCATCATGTGACCTTTCAACTCTCCCCGGTCGTAGTTCACATATATATTAATTTTTTTTTTATTTATAAATTATCACATGAAGCTTACGTGCAAGTGTCATTTAAACAAGAATAGCAATCATATTAAATTAGATTCTGCTCACTGGAAAGTGGTGCTATTTGAGCTATTTTTAGAACAGGTGGCGGGCGACTCATGTGGTCCTCACGGGCGACAATATGCCCGTGGGCAACGGGTTGGAGACTCCTAGTTTAGACATTAAAAATGTTTTTTTTTTCTTTTTTCCCTTGTCCTGTCCTGCTCAAAAGCCATCACATGGGGGAGTACATGCCTTGCTGAGTTGGACAGTTTTGCTTTCTCCAGAGGAGTAAAACACCTGGTGTGGTGTTTTCTCCTCTGGATTGGAAAATTGAATGTATTTATTAAATATTTATTAGTTGTGGTTCCCGCGAGTCAGTTTATAATAGTTGTGTCAGGACAAGACAGTGCCGAACTGAAAGGGGGAGTGGACAAAGGATTGGGGAAGGGTGAAGGTACACAAGTGAAAATGAAAGAAAGGAAGAGGAAGAGACGAAGAGAGGAAAATAATAATAATAATAATAATAATAATAATTTAGAAGTGAAGAAAAAAAAATTGCAAATGAATAAAAAATAAAATAAATAAATACCTACTTGAACATGACGCATAAGTCCTAGTAACAGTTCATTTAGTCCATGTCCGTTTGTTATTGTTCATGTAAAACAGTTATTGCAGTTTGTATATTCAGACACACATGTTTAAATATACATACATACACAGCCAATCTTTTAAGTGAGGTTATAATAATGTTGTATGCTTTAAAAAGCAACTCAGCTACATAGGAGGAAAAATACATAACTTACCAAAGATCACAAACAGTGAGTTGGGCGAACCACACATATCTAACAAACAAACAATTGCAGCACACGGTGCCCAGGGACAGCAGACCCAATCCACCAGTGGCCGACCAACTTCCCACGAATCATCCACTCCTCTATGCCCAAGTGCGCTGCGAGGTCCGACACAGAACCGGCTCTGCAATCAGACCGAAGTAACCTGGTGGATCGTTCCACCCCCCGTGGGCCGACATGACCGGGGCCCCGGGCTCCCGAGCCAGAGCATCCCACCCCACCCCACCGGGAACCGTCAGCACCCCCAGAGAGAAACGCCCCGCGCCCGGATGCGAGAGAGCAGGGACGCGCCCGCCACAGCGGGGGGGCCGCCCACCCGACAGCGGCCAGGCCGGCCCCCCCGACAGCACAGGGAGGCCCCAGCAGACCCCACCCGCGACCACCGCCACCCGCACAGCCCCCGGCGGCAATGCCCCCGGACCCGGGCCCGGCCGCGGGCCCACCAGGGAGGCGGGGGGGACGAGGAGGGGGAGGAGACCAGGAGACCAGAAGAGGGCAGAGAGGGAGACCGCACCAGGCGCAGCGGAGCCACCCCCCCAGCCACAACCCGACCCCGCACCCACCGCGACCAGCAGCCTCAGACCCCTCCCCCCTCCCCCAGTCATCCATCCATTGATCAATCATTCCATCCATACGCCCATTCATACTCGAAGGGCGGTCAGTCACCGTCCAGTGGACCCGCGCCCACCTGGGGATCCCACGAGCCCTCGCTGACGGAGGGCATATGCCCACCCCGGACGGAAGACAGAGACGGCCGCCCACCCACTGCCCATCATCTGCCCCCAGTTGGAGTGTAGTGTATGTGTTTGTGTATATGTTGAAGAGATCAGTTTCATTAAAACTGGGGAGTGATGGGCCCAGTTTTTTTTTATTAAACTTAAACCAGTGACTATGTTAAAAATAAATCTCTGAAATCGTGTTATTTCATTTGGTTCTAAAGGAAAATTTTGATTCAAGCTTTTGATTCAAGTGTCAACTATATAAGAGTCAGTCTTTCCACATATTCTTTAAGCAAGAGTCTTAACAAAAATGATAATCGTATATTATAGCCGTAATAAAGCACAGTACTTTGGATACTTCAGTACATTTTAAGGCGAACACTTTTGAACTTTTACTCTGAAGGGAGTAAAACGCTGAAGGGAGCATTGTTAATTTTACTGTTGTAATACGTGAACCTCTTTTGAGGCTTTATTAAGCTGAATCTCTCAAAGCGTCTCTGGCCCAATCCAGGCAGCGCGGTGCAGACACTTCAGATCAGATCCGCTATAAAAAAAAGATGCAATCTTTGGCTCTGATTTTTCTTTGTGTAATGAAGGCAATTCTTTAGTGGCTCATTAATCTACAGTTCTGTTTTTTTATTATAATAATTATTGGGGGCTAATGAGAAAACATTTGGGACTAAAACCTTGGATGCCCAGGCCAGGCGACACTACTGCTGCCACTTTTCTTCTGCCTAGAGTAATATTCATTATTAGTAGAATATTGATAAAATATTTGCTATGAATTTGCTATGGTGATGGACAGGTTGACAGATGAGGTCAGGCAGGAATCTCCATGGACAATGATGTTTGCAGATGACATTGTGATCTGTAGTGAGAGCAGAGAGCAGGTGGAGGAACACCTGGAAAGTTGGAGGTCAGCTCTAGAAAGAAGAGGAATGAAAGTCAGTCGCAGTAAGACATAATACATGTGTTTGAACGAGAGGGAGGGAAATAGAACAGTGAGGTTACAGGGGGCTGAGGTCAAGAAGGTGCAGGAGTTTAGGTATTTGGGTTCAATAGTCCAGTGTGAAGGGGAGTGTGGAAAAGAGGTGAAGAAACGAGTGCAGGCAGGTTGGAGTGGGTGGAGAAAAGTGTCAGGGGTGTTGTGTGACAGAAGAGTGTCAGCAAGAATCAAAAGGAAAGGTGTACAGAACAGTAGTGAGAGCAGCTATGATGTATGGGGTAGAGACTGGCAGTGAGGAAGAGACAAGAGGCAGAGATGGAAGTAGCAGAGATGAGGATGTTGAGGTTCAGTTTAGGAGTGACGAGGATGGAGTAGATTAGAAACGAGCACATCAGAGGGACAGCTCAGGTTGGTTGTTTTGGAGACAAAGTCAGAGAGGCCAGATTGAGATGGTTTGGACATGTGCAGAGGAGGGATAGTGGTTATACTGGTAGAAGGATGTTGGAGATGGAGATGCCAGGCAAGAGGTCAAGAGGAAGGCCAAAGACGAGATATATGGATGTGCTGAAAGAGGACATGAAGGTAGTTGGTGCAAGAGTAGAGGATACTAAGGACAGAGTTAGGTGGAAACGGATGTGGCGACCCCTAAACTGGGAACAGCCGAAAGGAGAAGAAGAAGTAGAATATTGATAGAATATAGGATCTATTATACGTCCCTGATCTTTTTTTAAAGCCTGCATGATGTTGCTCTTTCATATATTGGCAATCTCTTGGTTTATGCCCTTTCTTAAGGCTTCTAGACACAGAAATTTTCAGTCCGAAGTTTCGTACAACAACGTGGCAAAAATGAAAACCATGGGTGTCGAATGGGAGCTCATACATCTGACAAAACAAGTGGGGCCCATGAAAAAGAGAGGAGAACGACCAATGAAAGCTGGCTCTATTGATGATGCGAGTAGAACGTCAAAGAGGCGCTCGGTGATGCTCCTCCCACATTTTCATAGTGACCTTGTACAGGAAAAAAATCACGCACCACAAATCCTCTCTTCTGATCAGCTCCCTGTGATCAGTCCCCAACAGAAAAAAATCTGTGTTCTTTGATTTCTTCTCTGTTGTCGTCTTCTTTCCTGTTTCCTGTCGCAAACGCACTCATCAGGCAGGGAACATCCTTGCATCAATATTTTGTCGACCCAGACGAAGAGCAACCTGCTGAGAAGCATCAGAAGATTCGTACGAATCTTAATTTAAATATTTGTATTACTGGAGCTTTTTTTTACCAGTATCTTGGATATGTTGTAGTAGTTTAGGACGTCACAAGAACTCTCTTCCAGGTCCATTACTTACTTGTCCTTTTCTAACTGAAGCATAAAAACTCAACTTTTAAAAAAATCGAGGTAGTTGTGCTTGGGGATAAGAAGTAGCTACATCATTGGAGCCTTATAGCCTATGTATTATTTTTACGTCTTGTTTATGTTTCGGCAGCAGCACGGCTCTTGTATTTGGATTTTTATGAGTCATTAACCATGTTTCCAACAAAACATGGTAATTAAATTTAAGCGCAAATTGAGATATACGCTGAAACACTGTTTCCATCCCACGAGTCCAAGAGAACAAAATCGTCATTTCTTGATAAACTGGCGCCAAGTATCAAAATAAAAAAGAAGTTGCTGCGTTTTCGAACGTTATAGCACATAAACGAGATGTATTATGTGCAGTTATGTGATCTTGCTTTTGGAGGAGCCAGTCAAGACAGTTCTGGAAGGTGATGATCCCACTTTAATGACAGATTTTAGACTTTTTAGAATCACCAACAACATTTCAGATGAAATCGCTCCATTGGTTAATCCATTAATGCCGCTGTGTGCTCCTCAGTACAGACAGAAAATATATTTATTTGGTAAACGCGTTTCAATCGTAGGTTACAGATCGAAAGTTTATCCTACTCATTTTTTAAAAGTATCCATATTTTGCCATCCATATGTGATATCCCAAAATGCACATAAAAATAGGTGTATGTAAATTAAGACACAATTATTACGTTTTTTATTGATGTAGACACATTACATTTGCTAATACGCTTGACTCATAAATATTAATACAATTTTGGCAATTTTAGTTGAGAACCCTGCCAATATGAAAAGTGCCAGCTCATCCGTGCAATCTGAGTCCTTGCTTTTATGTTTATTTCCTTATATAAATGTCCCAATTAGCGGCTTATTTACAGTTTGTAGTTGCTTAAGACCCACATACGGAGGCATTGTTTACCTTCCTTTAAATTCCTTACAGCTCAGTTAGAGGCTAAAACTGCACTTTAATTGTTTGTCAAAGATGCATTGTTCTTTAATGTGTCTCATTAGCCTTATAGCTAAGAGCTTAGCACATTCTCCGTATGATTTATACTCGAGCTGCAACTTGTACTGCCTTTTAAACTGTACTCTCCTCTCCCACATGATATTTAGATGATTTTCGGGTGAACTTCCTGTCTGGGGTGTTTATTTATGCGTTTTAGAAACTGCAAGACAGTTAGTTGTAAATCCCTAGAGGCACATCTTTTCCTTTATTACATCAGATGAGATGCCGACTCGCTTTCTCTCGCACACTTCCCTCACTCAGAGTGAACAATAATAATAGAGGAGGAAAGAGACTGTTGAGCACTCTCCCTGTGTGTTTTCCCGTCAGTGTAATGATGCTTCGCTGGCAAAGCTCTGTTGTCAGGAGCAAACTCATTATGTGAGAGGGAAAGGGGGGGCCGGCCCTCGCCATGCCATTGATTTTATGTTCACTTTCATCAGGCCAGGTGCTGCTCTATCAATCTCCTTTAGCGACATGTGTTTGACGCTGAAAAGAATATTCCAAATCATGCCACCAGATAGACGCTGAAGCATGTGACCTTGTGGTTATACAGCCCTCAAATCACATCCTTTACACTTCAATTGGATGTTTTTTTCGTCATCCCTAAAGCATTACACACACACACACACACACGCACACACACGCACACACACACACGCACAGACGCATACACATGCAAGTCCTGTCGTGCCAAACTTCTAGACTGTGACCCATTTCAAATATTGCTGTAAATGTATTTAATTTCTGAGGAGACCACTGCATGAACCCACCAGATCGAACCTGACGGTGGCACTTTAAGACACATGTTTGCAATGCTCCTAATAACTGCATTAATGTTTTACTTTTGATTAGAAGTGAAGCAAACAAAGGGCAAGGTCCAATACAGTGCGCCTTTTTCACAGAGTGCAGAGTTTTAAATTAAAAAAAGGTTACATTTAAAAAAGGAAAAGTAATAATAAGGGAATAAGCGTGTTGTAAAATGAATGAATTAATAATTACAATGATAACACAGTAAAATGTGTACAAAAAATAACAATAGTGAACAAATAAAAAGCAGAAAATGTTTTTTCAGCAGTTTTTACTTCTTTACAATTTGCTATAATAAAATACCTTTAAAACTGTTTTATGTGGCAATACTTGATATAAATTTTTAGGACAACTGCACTTAATTTTTTACATATATATATTTAAATTACAGTACACATTAATTCCACAACAAACCTGAAATTTTAGTACAAATACAATTACGAGTATTACATTTTGTCATTTTTTTTTTACTTCCAAAATCTCACAAAGTGAGAACAAACAGTTGCATAATAAAAATTAATCTCACAAAAACAAAGACAAGGTTAAAACAATGTGAAAATTGTATTAAAAAAAACTATTCTCTTCTAAACCTTATACTTTTTTGCCATTGTGCTTTTTTGTGCCAGAACCTTCAAAAACGCAAGCCATATCACAGGTCTTGTACCTTGGTAATCCCTTCTTTTCACCACTAGGTGGCACGAATTCAGAGTCTGTCAAATATAATTGAAATTTTTCAAACCTTTTTGACACCTACACACATTTGAAATTAAAGTGGGTCACATTATTCATACTTAAATCACAGCAAGTTAAAAGAGTAGAATTTTTTTTAAAAGATTAATCATTTTAACAATGAATTCCAAAACCTTGGTCCCACCAAAGTAAAAGCCTTTTCATTTCATTTCGAACCACTAGGTGGAGCTAACCCTCTGACCTCAAAGAAAATGCAGGCATATACATCTGCATAAGGTTATTGATGTATTATCAGCCCAGTCCAATAGCAAACTTAGCAATTTACAGTAACCGGTGCGAAGATGACAAAACTATTAGTGAGTAGTGATTGCTTACAGTTCGAAACACATTACAGAAATCCAAACAAGATGAAACTCTGGTCCTACTCTGGTAGGAATCCGCATTTGAGGCTGGGATTGAGGTTGTTTCAATCATTAAAACTTTCAGAATCAGAAATTTAAAGAAATTAAAAAGCAGGTTCGATAATATGAAATGCGCTGAAAACGACTGAACCAGGGGCATATGGAATATGAAATTGCGAGGCTTCTTTGACTTAAACTATGAGCGCACGACTGTCATCGAGTCGAAATTTTGTTATAAACAAAATAACTTATAATAACTCAGCCATACAATCTCCAATCGGGCTGAAATTCGCCATCTGTGTAAAGACTCAATGTGTAAACGCTATACACTGTCAGTTATAGGGCCACCTAGTGGCGGCGTGGAATATCCCATTTCTGCAGTTTCAGACTGCGTTTGAAGTACATGTTGGAAAATTGGCACACTTACATAGGGACCATAAAAAAGTTGATTGGAGAGAGTTTTCAAAACTTACAAAAGGTAAGTTAACAATTATTTTCTTGTAAAATTTAGCACAGTTTCAAGCAATTTTATATTGTGAAGCTTTTTTTTATTTTGTTGAACAGTTCATTCTTGGCGGACTGCTGAATTTAAATTTATCGCAAGAAGCAAAAATCTCGGCCGTAAAATGTCCAATCAGGATAAATCCTACCAAGTGTGTTAACCCTTTATTAGTTTCTGAGATACACTCAAATTTATAAAGTAAGACAAAAATTGAGAAACATGCACATTTTGCAGAAAACAACTGTTTTGCTGCGGTAAAAGTGTTGGGAATATGACGTCACGCCGTGGTTCGAGGGTAATATCACTTTTACAATGTGATGAGGAAATATCCTACTCTGTGGATTATAATGTTTTTATTGAGTTAACTTTTTATGGTTTTGTGCGACTTTTACTGGTTTTCTACACACCCACTCCTGGAAAAAAACTGCTCTATGAGGCATGTTGAGGTATGTACAAGGAAAGCAAAAGGAATTATTGTTCTATCGTATGTGGTTCCAATTTTATAGGCATTTAAAAATTGATATGCATTGGATATCCATTGGTCTTAAAGGGTTAATGACTGAACACAGTCAGTTATAGCGCCACATAGTGGCCACATGGAATAAACTGTTTTCAGTTGTTTTTACTGCTATTTAAAACTGTGTTTGAATTAAACATTTAAAATTAGTGGGCTTATCTAAAAGACCAAGACTTACAAAAAAGTCTATTGGAGTGAGTTTTCAAAAAAACAGGAAGTGAAATATTTTGTCAAAACCCTTCAAAAATGGCACTTGTGGACGTTTTAAACTTTAACAAACTCTTTCTAGAAGTTGTATTGCCTTAAAATACCATCATTCTTATTTTAAGGTGGTATTTTAAAAAAATCTTATCGTCATTTCGGAATAAAAAGGAAGTTGCTATAATCGGTCGCAAATTTACCAACTATGTTAACATCTATGTCCATCTCTGAACATATCTACATCATAGTCTCTTGATTATAGCAATATTTACATAGGTGATAAAAATATTGGCCAAAGCAATATATAAAAAAATCTTGTGTAATTCCCAGCGCTACCTGGGGGTCATGGCACTTTTCATGGTTTGTTTCATTTGTTACATTTCCTGTGGTGTTCAGTATCTTTAACAATGCTCGCTTGAATGCATCTAATAAATAAGAATTGACCGTAGTCCACCCTAAAGCAATATGCTGGAGGTGTTTGAGAGCTTTGATTGCTGCTTGCAGCTTTAATTTATATATTAGAAGTATACGACATGTCAGACTGTAGGTTGGTTTTAGTTGTAACAACAATGCTCCCCCTACACAGCCTTTATGTAATGATTATTAGCTCCAGGGGGTTGTTCCTTAATTTCATTTCATACCACATTTTGCTGTGTAAATGGATTTGATGTGCACTTGGCAGGCTGTATGTGGAGCAGATGATTGGCGTTCGGCATAGAATGAGTGCCACACGACCAGATTTCACTTTTAATCCTCAACCAATTGAAAGCACTTTTGAAGATGACTGTTTCGTAATTAAGTTCAGGAGAAAGCCAGTGAAGCCATTAATTGTTTTTAACTTTAGAGCTTTAATTATCAATTCAGTAGAGAGGGAGATAAAACACACTGGCAAACCTGCACAGCTTGAAAAGATGTCGCTTTTTCAATGGTAATGACTTTGTATCAAGGTTATGGTCGAGAATTTTTCATTAAAGTTTAGTTTTCTTTTCTATAAATCACTTTTAATTGGTCGTATTCGTTTTCAGATCATGTCTGGGAAATCCTGTACAAATGTTAGGTTTTGGTTCTTTTAATTTTGGTATTGTTTTTAAATGTAATTTTATTTTATTTATCTTTTTGTTTGGTTGGAGGTTGGGGGGGGGGGCTTTAGTGCAAAACAAATGCTGACACAATTGTCTTGATCTAACCATTTACACAGAGGGTCAGCTTCCTGTGACTAGTGCAGATTGTGTTTAAGTATAACTCTAATGCCATTGGTGATATCTTTATTTGTTGTAGCGAGGAGTAATTATTTATAGGTATGATTAAGAAGACATTGATTCAGAATCATTACAAAATTTACATAAAGGGAAACAAATCAGTTTCACTCAAAGATAAATATTCATACGGTTTTAGATCACGTTAAGTTCAATAAAAACCACTTTAAAGAGCTCCATGGAGAAGTTCTTAACAAAACATAATCTCGAAAAGAGATTGTAAAAGCAGGAAAACTTTATCTTGATTTAGAATGAGACAGGCCAAAGGGTGCCACAGAAAGAATTTCTGAGGTAGGGGTCCCTTGAGGTCCGTAAATAGAGGGCATTTAATGTTTGATTAGATAACTACCTGCTTTCCTTGGGCTTTGGAAGGTTCCTGTTCAGATCCAAACTCATGATTTGCTAGTCAAATATAAGTTCAAAATTCTTATACTTTTATGAAACATTTATTATTAAGCATGGAAAAATACATGGCCATAAAGAAAAAAAATAACCCCAAAGTGAATATGAGAAAAAAGGAAAATGTCCAAAGTCATTTGATTTGTCCAATCACAGTGTAGACGCAATTAACTTCAACTAGTTCAACTATGTTCCTTTTGATGTACTACTACCCGGGTAGAAAGCGCTTCTGAGAACGTCACATGGTTTCTCTAAGTTGTGCTACAGAACAACACTTTCCACGTAATAAACGTTATTTCTTTTGTGACACCTTGACTCTAACATTTAGCACATTATTGATAATCTATACGTAATGTTTCGATCGATTTGAAACTGATTTAAAGTGTTTTAAAGCATTTCAGCCCCCTTTAGCACTATCGTTAGACTAAACTAGCCGATAACAGAACAGAGATCTGTGGTTGTTTGTATCTCGAAGTAAAATATTACCAGCGAGACCTTTCGTATCTCGAAAATTTCGTAACTCGAAGCATTCGTACCTCGAATTTGAGACAAGCGTGTAAACTTCTCTGATGTTATTATCCTTGTAACAACAAAAAATACCACTGTATTTTATTTTATGGCCCAGAATTCATGGGAATTTGTTTTCCGCCGTTCTGTTTGAAAACCGGAACCTGTCTGCTTGCAAGGCACTATGGGGAATCGGAATAGGCAGAAGACTGGTCCATGGGGAAAAAAATAATAAATTATTACATAAATTCACGGCTTCCATCCAAAGGAGGAAACACCACACCACTGTCCAGCTCAAACGAAGCAACTACCCCCCATGTGGTGGCTTTTAAGCCGGACAGGACAAAAGAAAAAAAAAATAAATAAAAACGAAAATGGTGAAGACACAGCTTGCGAAACGTCTCTATTCTGCATTCCCTTCATTGTGAATACACTTCCCGTTTTTGGCTCATTAGCGCCTCATTAGTGGCAACCTCCGGTACTGCTACTGAACTAAATACCCATGTAAAAATCAAGGGGGTTACAGTTATAAAAATGATTTTAATACAAATCAGTGACATAAGTATTTGTACTTGGTGGCATAACCCTTGCAGCTTGTACAATCGGCATGAAGGGTTTTCGGCAACTCGAACCTTCACAGAATTGCTGTGAGATTATTGTGCTTTTTCTTGAGCAAGTCCTTGTTTTTGGTCAATGTCATGCTGCAATATTCAGTCATACCCTATTTTCAATGCCTTGGCTGAGGGAGGAACATTCTCTGTCAGGATTTGGCGAGGTGTTTTTATCTTTCCCTGTAGGAAGACACACCCTCACAACATAATGTTTCCACCACTTTGTTTCCAGAGTATGACTTTCTAAAAGCATTTGATTCACCACTGCAAGTGCAACTTGGAAACTAAAAGGCCGTGTTCTGGAGCATATGTGAATTAAAACATAATGGTTTTGGTTTTTTAGGTGTATGCCAAACCTCTGCGAACATGGAGGCCGCTGCAGTCAAACCTGGGACAGCTTCACATGCACCTGTGACGGGACAGGGTACAGCGGAGCCACCTGTCACACATGTAAGAATATGCATTTGTGTGGGTTTAATGGGAAAACCAAGGTTTTTCAGTGGTTATGAAGTTATTTCAGGGTCCTTGCTTGTCTTTTATTGCTGTTTGTAAAACCAAGGCTCGCCTTCACACGGAGGTATGTTCTGTGTTTAATAACGCAATAAAAAAGAGTTTAACTAATGTCTAGGAGACCTTTCTGAGAAGCAATATTTGTTCATTTTACCCACAAGCGTTTAGTAACACAGGACGTTTAGTTAACTCAAATCATTGGAAACATGTTCAGTTTGTTACTCAAAAGGAAGCACAAGGCTGAAAATGTGCATAAATGACTGCAAACATAGAGCACCACTGCAATGCAAATCATGATGTCAAAACAAGTCATTGGCACACTTTTAAAATGACCTTCACGTTTCTTTGAAGTTTGAGATCAATGCATTTATATTTGTCTGTGGGCTCTGAGAGAAGTAGTTCAATATAGAGGGCTTTGCTAGGACCCCAGGGAAAATCTGAAAAGGAGAAGAGATAAACAGAAGAAGCTGAAATTTGTGAAAGATACATTCTAAAAGTTTGACTGAACAACAACAACACACCCGCTGAACTTTGTTGATTCACTGACCTCAACGCCCTCTGTCTCTGCAAAAGCAGCTGTTTGTTGAGTCAAAAGCTTGAGGTAAAACTTAATGTAGTTTTAGAAGTGTTTATCTCGACATTCAATAATAACAAAAACTTGCAATAGCTTGAGATAAATAGTTCATTCTTCGGCTCATTTTTTTGAATATGGCAATAAAGTGATTTGATTTGGTCACATTTAAAAAAAGTTTTGTTTAAACAGTACAACAAAAATCTCAGTATAAAATTTAAGGAACAAAGTCAAAGGAGACAATATTTTCGAAGAGGCATCTATTCAACATGTAGTTTTTTAAAAGAGTCAAATATTTTGCCTGCAATGGACTGGGATCTGTATAGGATTCACCCCCATCTCTCTCCCAATGTGCGCTGGAGATAGGCACCAGCAGACCCCCCTAACCCCAAAAAGGGAATAACCGGGTTGGAAAATGAATGAATGAATGAATATTTTGCTCTGCAAATTAAAGTGAAATCATTGTCTTAACTTTAATTAATTTTAATTAGTAAAAAATAAAACAAGACTTGGCACCAGCACTTAACTGGTGCCAAGTTGGGGGCCATTTCGAGCATTTTTTTTTTTCAAAACATCTTCAAAACTGTTTTTTTGTGGCAATGCTTGATTGAAATACCTGAAATTTTACCCAGAATAAAAGAATTCAGAGCGGTAAATACATTTTCATATTGCAAAAATTAAGAAACAGTTTTTATGTTTTATTACAAAAAAATCATAAATCTCCCCAAAAAGCAAAGACTGTATCAAGAAAATGTTATATAAAAAACAGGCAAACGCCTCTTAAACCTTATTCAATGTTCCAAGCACTTTTTGTGCCAGAACTTTGAAAATGCAGACCATATCACAGGTTTTGTACTTCCAAGGGTTATACCTTCTTTCACCTAATGAAACCGAAAAACCATTGCTCATTTTTTCACATTTTAATTTAAATTACCTTGCAAATTATGGGTTTTGAAACCTATACATTGTAATGACATCAAAATTAATCAAAATTACTTTATTCAAAACAGCCGCTGTGATTGGCTCACGCACCGGTGCGTGCAAAGACTTCTAAGTGTTCTGTAAAACTTTTTTTCTTACACAAAATTCATTATAGTTTAGTTTCGTTTAATTTAGTTACTTTTTCACTCAAAGACATTCAAAAGAGCAGTTTCATAATCAGTGCAAGCTGTTTCCACCATCTGACATCAATGTTCGATGCTTTCCACCTTGAATATGAAAGCTATGCCTAATTCATCATAATTTTTTTACATTTTCATCCATTCAAACATTGCTTTAAAGTTAGTTTAAAGATGGGCCTTTCTCGGACAGCACTTTAACAGAGTGCGAAGACCACCTGAACGTGCCCAAGCCGCCTCAGATTCAACTGCATAAAACTACACAATTCATGTGCAGGCATCCACGTGTTTTTAGTTATTGAAAAGATTGTGCTGGGTATAATAAAAAAAATGAGTTGAGAAAATTTTGCAAACTGTTTGGCAGATGTTATTGTACCAGCAAAGGACTCATTTAAATATTAATAGAAACACTTTTGCAATGAGATGTTTCTTTATTTTCTAAATAGTCGCACATTTGTATTATTGCTTAAGTTACATCTTCTGCAAATAAAATTGAGTTAAAACAGAATCGTATTTTTCTAATCTGATACATTTAGTCTTTTACTCACCTAAAAAAATATATAGAATTTAATAAAATGTAAAATAATGAACTTTAATGGGAAATCCCTAAATAACCCAGCTCACAAACTGATTCGGTTCAAATGAACAGATCCCATGACTTGTTGAAATGACAGGAAGTGTATTTTTTTTAATTTTTCTTATTATTCTTTGAATAATGCCCATTTAATCCTTAAACTACCAGATTTGTCTCAAATTCTTTGTTCAGAATGGATTTATTATATTATTATATGGGTGGTTGATAAATAAACAACTGTCTGTGTTTTTAAAGAAAATGTTAGTGTTCCTCTAACAAGATAAAAAAAAAGCTGCCGAAGGTGAATATTAAGATTTCTACGGATATTTTTGATCCAGATATAAAAAAAAAAAGTAATATGGTGTAAGTTTAATGAGGAAACAGTTCAACAAACGTAATAAACAATCCAACCAGCAATCAAACAAAACATATTGAACTATGATAAATATACTATTAATATAATTAGTATCAACAAGTTTCTCAAGTAATTTCTAACACGTTACAAGTTTTAATAGCATTTATCAAAAATATCTTGAAAATTTTGAGGAGCCGAGCCCGGGGATAGTTGAAAAAAGGGGCAGAACTCAATGGCACAGTTCAGCAGGTCCTTTTTTTTATACAGAAAACAAATGTAAAATATCAGAAATAGGGGAAAACCTCACATAACATAAAACAGCTAAAGCTAACAACAACGTAACATCTGATCAGGAATATAAAATAACGAAAATAAGAGAAACCAAAGTAGCACATCAGAAACGGCGCCTGGAAAATTACCATAAAAGGAGACGATGCAAAAGCTAGGGTTCAGTTCCAGCTGTATGATCAGTTTAATCCCGGCTGAAAGAAAAGACAGAAGGGGATAAATAGAAGCATTGATGGATGATAGCTGGGAACAGGAACGAGAGACCACTGCAGAAGAATAGAAGGAGCATGGGAAGATGAAACCAGAGTATGACAGGAGCGATGCAAGACGACTTGGAAAGAAAGGCATAAATAAACCAAAATATACCACATTTTTACAGAGAAATGTTAAGTTAGAAAAAAAAATGCACTTTTTACTCAATTTGAGATAGCTTTCACATCAAACCATGTGACAATTTAAGACATCGGTGCAGCAGAATGATAAAAAAAGATATTTTACTCAGAAAAATCTAAAAGAAGACCACCTTCGATGGACAGGCGACATGTCCAGGGTGTACCCCCGTCTCTCGCCCTTGATGGAAAATGAATGAAGTGACATCGTAAGATTAGTTTCGGGACGTCAGCGTACAGGAAAAGATACTTAGGCCGGGTGATTCCCATAATTATCCGTTCTATAAAAGCCCCAGGATCTATGCATCCCCCAGGCTCTCTTTTGGCAAACCTCCTCCACCCCTTCGCCCTTATTCAAAGGGGGGGTCTCCGGCCTCGGACAGCTCGTCTGGTACGCTTTATCTCCTCGAAGTCTATGGCCATGGCCAGTTTCTTCGAATGTACTCTCATGAATAAATAAAAAATTTCTGGTTTTAAAAAATGTAAATGATTTTATATATATGAACTATCCATTTATTACTGGAATTAATTTTACTGAGATTAGGATTCGCCGGACTCCTGATTACTCATTAATTATGCCCTGTGTTCATAACAAGTTTCGTTTGGAGGTTTGATTCATCACTGGAGCTGTTTTTAGTGTCTTGACATTCCTGAAAACATCAAAATTGAATTTTTTTTTGTTTTGCCCATTGACTCTTTAAAAAGCCACTAATCTAAATGTTCTTATTTCGCAGCGATCTATGAGCAGTCGTGTGAGGCCTACAAGCATTTAGGGAGATCTTCTGATGCCTACTGGGTAGACCCCGATGGAAGTGGGCCGTTAAGTCCCTTTAAAGTCATCTGCAACATGACAGGTGAAGAAGCACTTGCACTACACAGAAAAAGATATTCCACCAATGACAAAAATGTCCTTTTGAGGATTTCTATTTCTATTCCTCTGCATCTACTGTTTTTGAAATCCACATATATTATACTGAAATATAAACGTAGGGGGTAGGGGAGTAAATCTTGTTCTGGGGATGGACAGAAAGGCAGTGGATATTCAAAACTCCCTATAGAGATATAATCTTAACCCTTTAACACCTTTAAGGTACTGTAATTCTAAATGTTTGCCTGGTGTTCTTGTCTTGTTTTCAATCATTTTGTGGAAAATAGTGTTTGTTTGATTTTGTTTTGCCATTTTTTTTTTCAGATGAAATAAATCTAAGCAAACATTAGTTATTTTATGTTATTAATGCTCAGAACAGTGTGTAATAACAAGAAAGGTAAACAAAAACGGATTTGAATTTTCATCAAGGTTCTCTTTGTAAACAACTAT
Source organism: Danionella cerebrum (assembly GCA_007224835.1). Classification (NCBI taxonomy): domain Eukaryota; kingdom Metazoa; phylum Chordata; class Actinopteri; order Cypriniformes; family Danionidae; genus Danionella; species Danionella cerebrum. The sequence goes on from SRMA01025749.1 coordinate 214,170, forward strand.
AAATGTACAGCAACAAGATTTTTGAGATTACAGAAATGAACCTAAACCTATTGTGCGTCAACTCATAACGTTTTGTCTGAATACAGCTTTCAGTGTCGATTTTACAGCTTATTTTATTTACAAAGGTCCGGGTTTGTTTTGTTTTTTCATCTCTGGAAAAATCTCTATAAATATAAATATATTACATCAGAAAAAATCTCTATAAATATAAATATATTACATCAGATTAGATTTGTCCAAAAGAAACCCTTGTGTTTCTATACAAAAATTAGCAAAAGATAAAAATAAATTAATGAAGCAATATCTTGTTGGAATCGAGAGCATGAGCAGTTTTAAAGCAATATTATATAAAGTCAATTTATATAATGTCAAAAATGACACAATATACTGAAAAAATATTATTGTTTGGAATAAACCCTCTGTATAAAAACTTTTATTACATTTGACTGGGATTGAGACGGTGAAACGCCCCCTGCTGTTCCTGTTTGTGTTTCACAAAACTCACAGGGGCTCTCGACGATGGTATAAACATCTTCTTTCACTATTTACAAGTGTTTTTGGCACTGAGATCACTTAAGTACTTTGATCACTTTGGCACTGAGATAACACTTTAGGGTGCCAAGAATGCGAGGAAAAAAAAGAAGCATGTGCGCGAATGCGGAAGAAGAATCACGGACAGAACACGGTAAAAAAATGGTTAAATCTATCTCTAATAAACCTATTACTAATACTATTACAATGCTTATACTATTGCATACAGTATTAATATTATATTTACAGTGAAATCTCCGCTAAACTGTTGCTAAAGCGATCACAGGAAATCAATCACTCATCTATAAGCTCTTGGCTAAAGGCCTGTTTCTCTTTGTTTGTCGCCGGCGACAGCTTCAGTGTTAAAGGGTTCACTTCTGTTGCCGACCCAGATTAAACGTGCTGTTTGGACTTCCGTGTTTTGACGCGCTGAAACATTTACAAAAATCGGCGCATCTCGTTTGGTTCGCTTAACATAGAAAATTCTAATCTATTAATGGCTTTCCTGCTCCTGCCTGCTCCCGTTGATTTTTATTCCCGTCCCATCCCAATCACAAGATTAACCTCTTAAGCCCGAGAGTCCCCGGTACCGGGGACTTGCCCCCTTGTGCGTTACATTTTCACTCATAGCTCACTAACCCTGAGAATAACCCACACATATTAAATACTGTTGTGTTCAGCGGAAACTCCTCTAAAAACGTATCTAATTCAATTTCATATTCGTGAACCACAGCTCGAACGCCATGCAAATAAACAACAACATGTCCGGAGTATAATTCATGACCACGTTTTTGTTTATGTGCGATATGTATCCACAATATAAACGGAAACACCCAAACCATTACATTAAATGAAAGCTAACAACCAGCTGAATCCAGTGATATGCAACTCATTAACATTGCATGAAGTATTTCAGAGCAGGGAGCGAAAGTTCCACGAAAAAACGCCAGCGAAAACCAAGCAAGCATGTAAATCTTGTCTTACCTTTGCCGTTTTTTCAACAAAAAGTTATTTCCATAGCGATAAAAGTCCGTTTGTTGTTATGTCCGGTCAATAGCTTCGCGAAAACTCCATTTTGCATTTTTTCTGTTGCTCCTTGGTCTCATGACGTCACCAAATATGGAATGACTCCCCGTGCGTAAGAGGTGGTCCCTCCACGCTGCGCGTCGTGTGATTCGTCGGCGATCCCGTCAGTCTCAAAATGGTTGAGCTGATTAGTTTCCATAGAATCAGAGCTTTCCGTCGATATATAGATCTCCCGGATTGGACAGATGGTCGGGGGGTAGGGACACGCAGAAGCTCGACGTCGAAAGCGTTTGTGAATGAAAGGTTCCCAAAAGCGCAGCAACATGGCGTAAATGAGCTTCTACCCCCCTTTTACAGCGTTTCTTTAGGAGTTTTTTTGCTGGAATCATGTCCCGTAAGCAAGAAAAGAAGACTATGAACGTAGCTGAAGCTTTGGACAAGATTTTTTCCATATTTAAATTATTGTGCCAAATTGTGCCAAACTGTGCCAACATGGATTACGCCTGAACTGTGTTCAATCAAACCCTTTACAGAATATTAGTTTCTTGTAGTATGAACACCAAACTTGCTACAGATGTTCTTGACATGTAGTGGTTACAATTGATTGTGTTTATTTGCTTCGTTATAAGCAAAATAAGGAGATATTGGAGGAAACATGTGTTTTTTTTTTAGGCGGAGTTAATTTTTTTGGCCATTCCAACATCAACTACTCTTACCCAGTGTTCTTGACTGTCAAATTAACTCATCCACACCACTCCCCAAGAACCTATCTTCATTTTGATACCAAGATTTGCAGTTTAGGCCTTGTAAAAGCTGAGAAATGCCTTAAAAAGTAAAAGTATAGGATTTTCGGAAAATAGGCCTCAGGGCTTAAGAGGTTAATAACAAAAGTTTGTCCCATCCCACAGGAATCCCCAGGAATCACGAGACCCACGGGAAATCCCAACAAATGTCATCCACTGATTAGAACCGTTTTTTGCAAGAACAACCAAGGAAAACAGGCCCTTTTGATGACATGACGTAATGGTGCTCTTCCCCCATTTTCATGTGGACTTCCCACAGGAAACAGAAAAGAAATCACGCATCACAAATCCTCTTTTCTTTGCATTTTCATCAAACAGCCACCAACAGAATAAACCGCTCGACATCGAAGATTTTACTTTGATTTCTTCTCATCTTCTTTCCTGTTTCCCTGTGTGACGCTGAGTGCATCTGTTGTACAGCGAATGTCATTTTCAGGCAATTTTAATATCTGATGAGCAGGGCATTCTTAGGTGTCGGTATAAATACTTTTTTGCTAATTGTCAACAGCTGCTGATGTCAGTTGTCTACTTCAGATACACTCTTTGGAGATCTAGAGGTGACATCAGAATCAATTTTTTTCAAAGTAAATGTGAGCATTTATTATATTGCTGCTTTCAATGTTGCAGAGGACAAGGTCTGGACAACTGTGCTTAATAACCTACCAGCGCAAACGTCAGTGACTGGGTCGAGCCGAGAGCGACGGACACTCCTGCAACTCAACTATAGTGCTTCGATTGAGCAGATCATGGCTGTGACCAACAGCGCTGAGCATTGCGAACAGCATGTCTCCTACACCTGCCGCATGTCCCGTCTGCTCAACACACCAGGTACAGAGAGTGTGTGCGGTTTTGCTAGCAAGTGTTTTCTGGATAAGTGTTCTTCCTCATTCACAAACATGAACTTTTATCGTGCCTAAAGTCGCATGGAAAGCAAAGGCTCACATGCTTCCTCTTCATTCTCCCAAACTCTTCACTCGTGTCTCTTCTCTTACAACACAGTTTCTTCCAAATCTGTTGGAAACGGTGAGCTGCTCCTCCATTTCCTTTTAAGTTTGTGATGTTTTTAAGGGAGAAGCTGATCTGTTGTTTTTATCTGGATCCAGTGCAAGTCCACCTGGAAATAACAGCCCCTTAATTTGTTAAAATGTCTCATTTAAAAAAGTTCTTGTGCCCTTTTCATAATCTACGACTAGAGTCCAAAATGTGGTTGAATTATAATTACCTACAATCGGTACATTAAAGCTGCAAGCAGTGATCGAGGGGATCTTGCACCTCCAGCACAACCTTTTGACAGTTGTCGTATGTACAGTTTAAGTTAAAAAAATTGTAAAAAAAAAAAAAAAGTGAAAAAAAAATGTTACATACCATGTGCCTTAAGAGTGGTGGAGTTTGAAAGCGAACAGACACATCCTTTTAGAAAGGTTTGTCACGTTACAAGATCTGGAATTGTACTCAAGTTTGCAAGTAAATTAACAATAATTGACCTCCTTACTTCCATTTACTTTTTGTAGGACTTGTTCACTTACATTACTGTTCCAAATTTCAAACATTTCCTTCAGAATGGGATAGTCCATGTTGCCACTAGGTGGCAGTATAACTGACAATTAAAGTTGCTAGATGGACTCATAGCATGCATGGGAAATGCGTCCACATAGTTTAACAAAGTGCACATAAGGTGGCAACGTATTTGTGATGTGTGACGTTCCAAGCACATTTAGGCCCTTAAAAATGCACCGAAATATACGGCAAATACAATACGGTTCTACGGTGATCAAGCTCTAAGTCCTATTTCTACATTTTGGAGTTGTGTGCATCCAAAGGAAACTATTGTTTTTAAATAGACCATCATGCGGCAAGCCACTGGTTCTTTCCTAGAAACACTATCTACAGCATTTCAAGATACCACTCAGAATAAGTTGCAAAAAGGTCAACCTTTAATTTCTAAGACATCATAATCAGGGTTCAAAATTAACACCCACTAACTCGCCAAATGCGAGTTTAAAATCTTTTTGGTTGGTATTGACTGCAATTCATTGATTCCAATCATGCAAATGATGTTAGAGACGCTCTGGGTCGTTTGTCCCCTCCGTCCTACACTTCACATAAACGCTACACTACGTTTGAGATACCTATTACCAGCAGCGCGCAGCTACTGAACGCTTCGGTTTGCTATACCAATTTAATTAAATAAAACATGTTTGTTTTCAATACTATTTATTTATTAAATACGAGTGAAACAAACAAAAGCGCAGATCTCTGTGTGTCTCTGCCCTAGAAAATCCATCACATTAAACAGAGAGATGATCGTTTCACTTAAATCATTTTTATAAAACTTTTTTTAAATGAAAAATTATTGTCACTGATTTAGATTCATTGGTAGTAGGGGTATGCAAAAGTTTGGGATCCACTGGTGTATAGTATTCTATCTTAGATGTATAGTTAAGTTTATAACGGTGTAGTTTGTTATGTGTTTTGCACTTTTTGTGTGTTTTTTATGAACGGTTAATAAAATGATCACATTTTCTTTCAGTGGCTTTCATAATCTCTTATTTTCACCACGTAAAAATTTGGCTAATGGAATTTCTGATTGGCTGGTAACTTCAGAAAGTGATCAAAAAAGTTAATTTCGAACCTTGATTATAATAATAATAATAATAATAATAATAATAGTAAATTTGTTTGAAAAAATGTTCCTAAAAAAAATGTTCCTAAACATACCACTCTGCACTAATTTTTGTACTGCTGACTGAAGTTCAGTCCACTTTTGCACATATTTCCATTTTTATTTTCATACCATGTTAGAATGTTTATTTTGTAAATTTGGATTTATATTTTATTTTTTGTTACCTGTATCTTGTCTTGTCTTTGTGAATCTGTTGCACTGCAGTGCCTCTGCACAAAAACACATTCCTCGTATGCGCAAACATACCTGGCAATAAAAGCTCATTCTGATTCTGATTCTCAGATCATTTATAGTCCCAAAAAGGTGGAAAAATTAAAAGTAAAATTATATTGTTTTACATTTAAACCTTAAAGTGCAAAATAAAAGTGCACAAAAATCATGACTCCACCCACAACAACCTCTGCCTCAAGGAGCGACGATGCTAGTTTGTCTGGTGGTGGAGAAGTGTAACACCCCATGCCCTAAGTGTTATTTTTTAACACATTGAGATTCCAATTCAACACATTTTACACCCAATAGATTGGGACCATATGTGATCTGAGCCGCGTTGGATTGCATTTAGTGTGTAGAGTAGTCCGGACTAAAATATTGACATTTACATTTACATTTATGCATTTGGCAGACGCTTTTATCCAAAGCGACTTACACTTGAATGAACATATTTTTTCTGTCAGTTCTTGCTTTCCCTGGGATATGAACCCACAACCTTTGCGTTGTTAGTGCAATGCTCTACCAACTGAGCCACAGGAAAGCTTCCACGGTTCACAGCTGATGTAGTAATTGCTAGTGTACTTCATCAAACTTGTGTGTTTCAACATTGCTTGTGTTTCAACATTGCTTGTGTGTCATCAAACACTGAGCTTCTATTGTTTTGAAGTGACCACCGGCACAGGGAAAAAGCATTGTTTATAGGTTTAAGCTGCGCATCTCTTCAAAGCATACTGTGGCAATTATGATAGAGTGGCTGCTGCCAAAGACTGTTGTGGAGTTTGTCATCTGTTCTGGGTGCTTGAGTCTGAGAAACCGCGTAGTCTAATGGTTTGGAAGATCATCTGATTTGACGCATCGAATGTAAATCACTTCTGACTTGTTTTAATTGCGGTGGAGGAAATTCTAAAAATGCAGATGTGGTGTTAGGTGGAGGGCAAAATCAAGTCACATTCGCAAGAACAATTTAAATACATCTAAACACATGCCGGTAAACAGGGTGGGCGTTAAATTGCTGGCGGTTCCACATCGACAGCTTTAATTACCGGATCATGAGATTTAAATTGACAAGTTGCTTCTGCAGTGTTTAGAAAAAAATGTATAAATGGAAATACGTTCAGAGTATAACAGACATGACCTAACGATCACAAGAAACCTGCTGCAGTTTACATCAATTTCTTTCTGACATTTAAAGCATTTATCTATGCTTTGGGTGAATGCTTTATAGAGACTTAACGTCTTGCTACACTGGAGGACAGCAGAGAACACAGAGCTCTTGTTGGCCAGAAGGACCAAAGAATAAGTGCACAGACTCTCTCCTGAACACTAGATGGCGCTTCGGTCAACTTCACGCCGTGGCCGGAAGTCATATTTTATAGAGAAGAAGAAGATGGCTAGCTGTGTGCCAATCCAGGTTCTAAAAGCCTTCGGAGGGTTCCTCCTACCCAGCCTCCAAGACCGTCATCCTGGTTTAATTGACATAAAATGGAAAATAATTCCAGAGAGAAATGTAACCAATGCAAACAAATGAAAATACATGTTTTAATAGTAAAAATAAATAAATAAATAAACCCTAAAACACTAGAAAAAATATTTAGCAACAAAAAAAACATACAATGGCCTTAAAAATGATCAGACACAAAAAATAAATATAAAAGAATCACTTGTAGAAAAATATTAATAATCCAAGAAGTTTTCATTCAATTTGGGATCCAAACTACTGATCCAGCTGGTGGCGCTATTGCACCATAAGCAAACTTCTAAAAAAACAACAGAAGAAGAATAATTAGAGGCTAGACCGTCCCGTTTGCCAAGGGTTTATGCAGCCTTCGGAGGATCCTCCCAAGGCTGGGTAGGATGGACCCTCGGAAGGCTTTTAGAACCTGGATTGGGACACAGCTAATGACCGTTCCTTTTGAAAATCTGCGGTAACTGCACGTTTGTGGCATGTAGTTTGTGGGTAGCCCTGTAGCCTTTCAGTGAGAAGGTCACTGGTTCGAGGGCAGCCGCTGGTTTACTATACCCTACCTTTCGCGCAAAGTATGCTACAGAACCCTGTGAAGGAAAGTAGCGGGTACAGAATATGAATAATCAAACTAAAAGTTTCTCTAAATTTTTTCTAAAGCCAGCAGAAACAAATGCTGTATCAGTGTTTTTTGTTATTGTTTTTCTCAAGCTGTAATGCTTTTCCACATTAAAAGCACAGGACTCCATTCACTCCATGGCTGTAATAAATCCAGGGGAATTATTGAAACATTTTTTCTTTGAAATTTGTTTTATTTTCAAGTTTTTGAACAGCAATGTAGTTAGAACACCCAGATATATCTGTAATGGTTTTTTTTTTTGTAAATATTGTTACAACCTCTTTAAAGAATTGGCTCATTAGATAAGAGGCGGTGTAACATCAAAAGGATGAGTGACCCAATTCAAGGTTTAACTCGATTTATTTAGGCTTCACTCAACACAAAACGACATAACTCAAACAACTAATTAAAATAAACGAACACAATTAGACAACAAAGCTGAAAACAAGGAAACATCTAGGATGAAAAAAAAAACTGCTCCTCTGGCTGACCCACAAGTAGTAGTTCTGGCGCGCCTCCTCCTCTTCTCGTTGTCGTCTTTGAACCATATCCTAATCAGGAACTGACAAGGAACAGGTATGACAAACCTGAGAGCAAGAGAGAGAACGAGAGAGCAGAAGTACGCAAGAATGCGCACGAGAAAACAAGAGTGAGAGAGAGAGAGCGCAAAAGAGTGCATACAGGAACGTGCACGCCAAAACACGCACACATTCACAGACACAGCGCACATCTCATTAAGGGAGTTATAAAGGAAAAACAAACATAACACTCAAACCACCGACCGTAACAATATATATTCCCTTCACGGTGCATCTGCTGCGCGCAGTGGAACTTCAATTTTAAATTCAAGAGGACTAATGTGACCTTACACACCAGCCAGAAAAAACGCAGAGCATCGGTCGGTTCATAAGTTTTCAAGAGTCTTTTTTTTTCAGTTTTGTTTTACGTAGTGCATCAAACCACTGTGATTGGCTAGTTGGGTCACATGTGTTCAACTGAGCAGTGCAGCGGTAGGTACCACTCAAGAACAAAAAGAGAAGGAGGTGGAAGGGAGCATGCAGGGGAAAGGGGAGGGCGAGCAACATTGAACTTTAAGTCACTTTAGTTAATGAGCACAAAGATCTTCTTCTTTATAAAAAATGACTTGTGAATTGCTGTTAACTGAAGCGCCATCTAGTGTTCAGGAGAGGGTCTGTGCACTCATTTTTAACTGCAGCGAAATTAGCAGAGCAGCAATTGCATCAGTGTGTAAAGGCTTTCTTTCTGACTTCATGAAAGTTTCTGTAGGGATTGTGGACCGTGAGTAGATGATGTTTGATCTATTGCTTGGTATTGATTTAGTAATGAACTGAGCAATACTGTGGATGAGGAAGAATGTGTTTTGTAATTTGCCGTACGTCCAGAAATAACAAAAGCATACCTAGGAAATGAATAATGCATTGTGCACATCACAATTCATTTGTGTCTGGTGTCATTTCTAAGAAGCACACAAATAATACACCAGAGACATGTTTTAAGATCACATTTGCAAATGCCTCACTGTGTAATGTGTATTTGAGGCTTTACCATGATGGTGCCAGGAATTTCAAGCTTCTGTTTGTGTGAACATTTCCTGGGAGTACGTTGATGGTATGTTTCTGTAGATTTGTGGAGCTGCTTAATTGTTTTCTTATCGTTTTGTATATTCTATAATAGTAGGCTATAGTCTATAAGAGTAGATTTATAAAATAATCCTGTGCTAATGGTTAGGTGCTACATGTTTTTAAAAAAATGTACAAATGCGTTTAAAAGTTTTATGTAATAAATTATAATTCTTGCGCAGTGGTAACAACTGCGGTGAGGAGGTTCCTGAAGTCTAATCAGGACATCTTTATTAGTGCACATTGCTTATTTTCCCAGTGCTTTACTGGAAATGTAAATGGCATGTATGACTGGTCTGATGGTGGGCTGGTGAGTTGTGTGCAGAGCATCACTGAGTCAAGAGATCAAAAGGGAAAATGGACACCCATCAGCTTGGAGAAAGTAACAACAAATGTGGGAAAACCAATAGTTAAGAGATTATTTTGACAAAAACATAAGTAATTTGGGATTACGGAAATATATATGTTGCGTTTTCTAAGAAAAGTTATACTTTTATTTACCACACAAGTTGTAAAATTAATAAAAAATATAATCAAGACATCGACAAGGTTAGAAATGATATTTATATGAAACTTTCTTCAAACTTTGTTAATTTTTTTAAGTAATCTGGAGAAATTGAATTGGTTGGATGGGCTCTTGTTGTGTACGGTACGGTCAAGCTTCTCCCACAACAGCTCAATATGGTTTAGATCTGGTGATTGCTTTAGCAGAGTGAAGACCAGCTGCTGCTTCTTCTCTAAATATTTCTTGCACAATTCGGACGTGTGTTTTGGGACATTGTTCTGTTGTAGGATGAAAATTGGCTCCAATCAAGCGCTGTCCACAGTGCACGGCATGCCTTTGCAAAATGGGGGGATAGCCTTGAAAATCCCCTTTACCCTGAACAGATCTCTAACCAAAGCAACCACAGACCATCACGTTACCATCACGAGGCAGCATTCCAGCCTCTACTCAGTTGTTTTACGTCTCACAAATGTGTGATCCAAAAACCTCAAACTTCCATTCGCCCATCCACAACACTTTATTCCAATCTTCCTCTGTACAAAGTCTGATATTAATCTTTTTCTTTTATTGGTCAGTCTTTTAAAAATGTTTATATTACCACAATATGTTGACGTTAAAACCACATACATGTTTCACAACTCATTATAATTGCTAGGGATGCATAAAAATTTCGGCTGTCGAATATTTTACGTAAGACAGCGCCGATAATAAATACCGAAATTGTCACCACGTCTCTCCCATCCTCCCGTCTCGATCGCACTGTCATTATGCATCAAACCCGGAATATTTCGGCGGTTTGGAAGCACTTCAAAGTTTCAGATGACAGCAAGGTTGTATAAATTTTTTTTTTCCAATTATTTTTCTTCTGTTTGTGCTCAGTTGTTTGGTACAGTAATTTCAAAATAAAGCAAAAAAAGAGCTAGAATTATTTTTGCTCAATTTTGTTACAGAAAGAAATTTAATTAAGTTTTGTTATTGTTAAACAGCCGTACTGCTGTTAGTTATTATGAATAAAAGTTTGATTGCTTAATTAATTTGTATTTTTTTTTATATACAAACAAAAAGAAAATATTTTAAACATGTTTTTTAATGAAGCCATTTTCGGTCAAGTGCATCCAAAATTTTCTATTTTGTTTTCGGCCCAAAATTTTCATTTCGGTGCATCCCTGATAATTACAGTTTCCTAGGGGTGTAACAATATATCGTGGCAAAGTATATAGCAATATAAAATTGTCACAATACTTATCTCGAAGCTACATTTTCCTTTTTTTAAGAATGCTATTAAGAAGACGACATTTTAAATGAGAAACAAGCTCCATTGAGTAAAAGACAGGATTTAATGCAACCGTTGGTGCTGCCCCTTAGTGGAATGGATGTTAATAAATGTTTATAACACAAATCAAACTAGATGCCTAGTGTAACTGCCCTTCAGTTTCTCACTCAAACGGGACACAGAGTGTTTCCAAAATCCCTCAGTTTATCGTTACACCTTGTGCGTTTGCAGCTTTTTCCTTCCGCAGTGCACCTATGCACCGTGAAACTTAACAGAAAAACAATAACACCAAAATAAATACAACAATAATCAATCCTTAAATGATACGACCACATACATTTTGGGGGGGGGGGGGGGATTATATGTTTTTCAGGCATATCGTGTCGTTTTATAGCTCACTCAAGTAACAATTTTACCTACAGTTGGATTGTAATCGCTGTATTTGTCATAAAAAACCTCATAGAAATTTGACTTGGCATCTTGGCTGCGCGTAACGCCCTGATATTCACCTGTAGCACCGCTACATTTTCATAGTAAAAACATTAAAACTATGTTTTTCCAAAATGACAGCGGAGGATTTTGTACAAGCCTATGCACACGATCCTACGTCTGACCCAGAAAGTGAGTTTTTCGGGAGAACCGGAGCAAGTACAGAGACTTTTTCAAGACGTGTCTGCTTGGTAAATATCCTCTTATAAATTTACACCATTTTGTGGCAGCATTTTACTAGGAAATGAAAAATATGCATCATAATGAAAATATGTTTTGCTATGAAATAATACAGAAGCTTTTTAACCATTTTTAATAAAGCGTGTCGTCCTTGGGAAACGTAAAAAGAGGGGCTCTCTCCTCGGCATCCAAACATACATCTCCTTGTAGAAGTCATTTTGTAATCTGGAGAACTATAGAGAAAAGCACTCTGAACGAACAGCTTCATTGACACGTAGTGATACCAGCTGTTGCTAACAGTAGCTCCCTTAGCCGTAGACACGAGTCTTTGCCAGAGCTGGAGGGGGAGGAGCGGTGCAGCAGCAGACGGGGGACAGAGGCGGAGCTATGCAAAAAGTGCAGTGGCTTCACAGAACAGAGCGTTTTAGCACCCCCCCCCCCCCCAATGGCTACCGCAGGAGATTCAAGGATTACTCAAATATGCACAAATGATTCAAAGTCCACAGCACCTCTAGGGGTCACTTACACCTAATATGTCCCCATTTTTTATCGCTTGGCTTAACATTTTACTTTACACATTTTTTAAGTGATATCAAATGAGTGAAGGATTTTTTTGAAGTTTATCCTCATTTTATGTTCTGAATAATTTTTGCTTTCCATCCACAAATACATGGGGAAAATATTGCTCCCAAACTTTGAGCAGGACACTAACGAACAAAGATCAAATAAATACAAAATAAATGCCTGACCCCTAAACTCAATAGTTTTCTACATGAATCCATGCTTTTAAAATTGGAATCCAGACTGGATGTCTTCTACTGTCCTGATCAGAAATAAAACACACGTAATTTTTAATCAATAACACTTGTTTATACACCAGACTGAGAAGATTGGGACCATCCACACATGAACAAAATCTGAGGCTTTGGCTAAAACAATGTTTAAAACTGTTTGAATGTTGCTTGTTTTCCATGAATTTATGACCACATTTGCATTTTTACAGTTCCTCGATTTATTATTGCTGAAATATTGGTACCATAAACATGTTTAGCCAGAAACTGGAAAGCAACTGGTTTCCCTACCTGATGATATTTAAGTTTTTTCTCCACCTTCAGGCAATTTTAAATAAAATCTAGTAAGTCCCAAGTTGGTATGTGTAACGAATGAATGTGTGCATTTTTATTGAATCATAATTCTGTATTTTTGTTCTCTGTTTGTGAGTAAATGGTAGCCTGAGGCAATTACTATGACCAAGACAATAGGTTATTGCATGCCACAATGAATGTCATCAAATCTAAATTGCCCCTTTCGAGAGTATATTCTCCTGAGGAGACAGACGAAGAGGAAACCATTTCCCTGAATATGGTTTCTAAATTGACTGTCAGGTTCCATCATATTATGGAGGCCTGGCATTCTGCAGGCAAATGAAGCATTAAATCAGAATCGCATCCAGGCAGCATTAAGTTTGGTAATTGGGAAGTTAAGCTGTAATCGTCCTAATTCCTGGATGCCTTCAGTCTCTGACGGTCGAGCCATCCGGTTGTAGATACAACTGTTGCAGATATCGCCTCTTGACCTCCATTAGCTACAGAGAGCTGAGAGATGCTCGTTGTCTCCAAAAATCAACAGTGACTATATGTTTGTCCCTCTACTGTTCTGTCTGTGTCATCACGCCCCCCTTTACATCTAAATTAAGCACCTTCTACTTTGATTAGACCTCGGCTGTCACACAAAGGAAATTGAAAGCGATGACGATACATTGAGAACCTTTCCGTGACTCCTCTGTTCCATCAAGTCACGATAAGTCGAGAGCTCTGTCGGTTGGAGACGGAGGTTGATTGGACAAGAGCAGCTTGTAAACTAGAACAGACAGTGATGCGTGGATCATTAGCATCGTCCTTGTCTGTGATGTCAGCATAACCAAAAGGTTTTCTCTTCTTGATTAGGGGTCAAATCTGAATGACATAAAAGCTGTTCTCATCTTCAAAACGGATTTCTCTCATGCCCGCATCTGATATACAAATGACAAGTGTATGTAACAAGAATAAGACAAGTCAACATCGATCTGCCAATGATCTGCTAACCGGTGTGTGTGCCAATCACAGCAGCTGTTTTGAATTAAGTATGATGCAACCGGAACGACTTATTATACAAGGTGCTCTTTAAGTGGTAAGTCAGTGACTCAGCAAGTGGTTCTTCTGTGGCGATGAAGAGTAGTGCTCATGATCACGCCATTTCCTCTTCTTCTTTGTGAAACCCAAGTGCAGTGGTGTGGGGACCAGGGGGTCCAAGGTCAGCTGCTATCTGTTGGGATGAGAGACAGAGAGAAATGGCAATCGCCGACATCTTGGAGTATCACTCACTGTCTCTGTGTCTCTCGTCTTCTTTTATTCTCATCCCGCTGAATGTAGACATGTGCGCCACATTCCATCTCCCAGGTGTGCGTCGTTTGTGAGCAGAAGAGTGCTGATAGGAATGGACACGGTCACAGTTTTAAAAAAGTTTTAAGCTTTTATATTTTTGTTTTTCAAACAAACAAAAAGAGTTATGACATCATTTGTAAGGAAATTTAAACGCGAGAAAAGACAATTATGCAAAATTGTCTTTCAGTTTCATTTCATAGACCGCAAAACGGTACCATCTAGTGGTGAAAAAAGGGATGACCCTTGAAAGTACAAGACCTGTGATATGGCTTGAGTTTTTCAAAGTTCTGACACAAAAAATGTACATGGGACAGAGTATGAGGGTTTTTATACTATTTTATATAGTTTTCACCTTGTCTTTGGTTTTTGGGGAGATTTATGATTTTTTTAAATTTTGTCTCAAAACGTATTTTTTTTATTATTTTGCAGTAAAAATTACAATTTTATACTCTGAATTGTAATTTTTGTACAATTTCAGGTTTGTTGTGGATTTATTGCATGAAGTAATGAAAAAAAGTTAAAAAAAAACCTGGGGTAGTTCTAAAATATCAAGCATTGCCAGAAAAAAAACTAATGGTATTATTTTAGAGCTAATTGTAAAGTAGTCAAAACCAGTCAAAATGCCTCCAGACTTCTAAGGGATTCAAAAAAAAAATATATTAAACAATTTCTAGTGCCATTTCCAGAGAGTTTGACTTTGAAATTCCCCTTTATCTGGTAAATGTTAGGTAATGCTGTGGAATATAAAAGTCATAAAAAAGACAACAGAGTAGTCAGCATTCGTTAACACTCACTTGGGTTGAAGAAAGAAGCTTTAAGTCTGGAATTTTAGCTCTACACCTACTTGCTGTATGCTGTGTTTATCAGGAATCCCAGCCAACCCGAGTGTGGGTGAGTATGCATCATAGATTCGCCCAGGGTCCCTCGTGCAGAGTCCAAGCACAAACTGAGTGGGCCAGACGTGGGCCTCACAAATGGAGACCAAGAAAATGCAACATTCAAAATTGTAGTTTTCCTTTTACACCAGGTAAAGATAAATAAAACCATTACTTCAAGCATTGTTTAGTGTTTATGCTCTCCTCACCTCGAATAAAACAGTTATTTAGGAACTGATACTTTCCAATATAGGTATTGAATCTTCGATTTCGCCTGAATCTTCAGATGCTTCTCAGAAGGGTACTCCTCGTTTGGGTCTAGGAAATATTGATGCAATGACGCTCCCTGTCTGAAGATGGCGTTTGCAACAAATGCACTCTTGAAACAAGAAACAGGAAAGAAGACGACGACGGCAGAGAAGAATTGAAAGAAATAATTATCGTAGAACGGTTGAGGCGCATCATTTCTTTCATGTTTTCTGTACAAAATCGTGATGAAAATGTGGGATGATCTCCATCGAGCCAACTTCAGCGTTCTCCTTGCCATAAACAGAGCTGATGTGGTAGAACTAAACTCTTTTTCGTTGGCACCACTCGTTCGGTCAGATGTGTGAGCTCCCGTTGGTGACAATGGTTTTCGATCGAGGCGAGTTGTCGCACGACCCTTCGGATCAAAAATTGGGATCTGCGTATAGAGGCATTTACACCTGCTAGCTAGATTAAACTTGATATTTTAAAGTGAAATTCCAGTGAATCTGCGAAGGTCCCACTGCCCACACTAGCAATGTTAATATGTGAAACTCTGTCACGTTTTTAATGCTCTTGTAAATATCGTGATCAGATTAATCAGTGTGATAAAGTTAGAATAGATTAAAACGAAAAATAAAAAAAAATTAGGCTGCAAAGGATCTGTAAGGATACTTTTGTTGTATGAGTTAACCTCTTAAGCCCGAGAGTCCCCGGTACCGGGGACTTGCCCCCTTGTGCGTTACATTTTCACTCATAGCTCACTAACCCTGAGAATAACCCACACATATTAAATACTGTTGTGTTCAGCGGAAACTCCTCTAAAAGCGTATCTAATTCAATTTCATATCCGTTATTTCCATAGCGATAAAAGTCCGTTTGTTGTTATGTC
>SRMA01025749.1:230992-270386 GCA_007224835.1 Danionella cerebrum
TATATATATTTTTTTTTTTTTTTGCATTAATACAACCCAGCTTTTACAAATATTTTTGCATTACATTACAAAATAATTCAACAACAAACCTGAAATTGTACAAAAAATACAATTCAGAGTAATATATTTTGTCATTTGATTACTGCAAAATTTTCAAAAAACTGTTCATGTTTTATACGAAAAATCTAATTTTTTGAGACAAAATAAAAACGCATAAATCCCCCAAAAAAGCAAAGGCGAGGTAAAACCAATGAGAAAATTGTTGCAAAAAATAGGCGAACCTCTCTTAAAACTTATATAGTTTGCAAAACACATACCATATCACAGGCATTGTACTTCCAAAGGTTATACCTTCTTTTCATCACTAGATGGCATTGATGGTACTGATTTTGGGTCTGACGATGGCATTTTAATTTGCCTTGCAAATGTTGTTATAACCCTTGTAATGTTCATTTAAAACCAAAAATATCACAACTAATAACCTTTTTGAAACAGACACATTATTTTTCAAATCTATCATTCATTCATTAATTTTCATTCCCGCTTATTCCCTTTCGGGGTCACGGGGGTCTGCCGGTGCCTATCTCCGGCACACATTGGGCGAGAAGCGGGGGTACACCCTGGACAGTTCCCCAGTCCATCAACCTTCTACCTGGAAGGCCACAGTGCTACCCCCTGCGCCACTGTGCTGCCCTGAATTGCATCAATCCTTCTTTATTCAAAACAGCCGCTTTGATTGGCACATGATTTTTTTTTACTCTGGGGGACCTCCATGTTTTGGCAGGGAGTCCAAATAATATACAGTTAAAATATATCTCGTGGAAGAAAAAAAATGTTTTTGGTGCACACTGCTTCATTCTCACCTGCCCGAATGAACCACACCAAAAGATAAAATTAACTCTGGTGCTTTTCAATCAAACTAAACGAGGAAAAGCGCTAATAACATATTCACTGCTCATTATTGCTGCAACTTCTACAAGTATTACTGAGAAAAATCCACACTAAAGCCTTGTGTTATTAGTAAATTCATCATGTTTAGTCCTGTGCTTGACCTTAAATCTTTAGCATGGGTCTATGAGCATTCCGGCTCTTGGAAGGAGGATATAAAGATAAACGATGTTGCATAAACATTCGGGCGAAGCAACTAGAGCATGTCCACACACAGTTCACAGTTTAAAATCACATTGAGATGCAGACCGTCTTTTGTCCCCTGGAAATGATTAGAGGGATTCATCGCTATAAAAGGCTATTTCACATCACATTTACTCGACTTGAACTCGGCTTTTCGCCCTTTGACCATCAGGCTATTCATACTGCTAAAGTTATGCAGAAAAAGACATCTATTGCATATTGAGATGGTAAGCAGGGGGGGGGGGGGTCAATGGGACAAGCGGCAAACCCCAAAATGAACCCAGTCTGTCTCATCGCTGCAGCAGCACTGCATTAGATATGGGAGTAATGATGTTAATTATAAACATATAGAGACTGAAGACGGTGCTATATAAAATCTAATTTGCACAAAACTCCAGTAACTTGACGTTAACATTTACCTGGTTCAGAAACACTGTGTTTTTTCACAACATAATTACTCAAAAAGTCATCTTTTGATCGGTTTGTTCTTGTGCAAATGTTAACGAGACCTGTGCAGTGTTTATTTAGTCATGCAGCAAGCCTTTTCAGAGGCTAGTCAACATTGCCCGGTTACAGGCTGTGCCTTTGCTTTGGGACCATACAAGTACATTTAGCATTTATAAAGTGCCCTTGTTCCAGTCAGTAAGGAGCAAGTTTAATTAGAGGAAGGATCCTCCATGGAATGGTCGACAAAGATTCTCCTTTTAGTCTGCTTTGATGGATTTTGTCCCAGGATAATTTGAAGAAATAGCACCTGCTCATATTCGAGGTGTGAAGCGTCAAAGCTGTTCCAAGCTTTTGTTTGCTGGTGTATATTAGAGCAGAGTTTCTTAACCTTTTTTGACACTTGGGCCCAATTTTCCCCATACAATGTATTTCAAGGCCCATTCAAATAACTTGTTAATGTAAATTGATCCGCATCTTGTTTGATTTGTGTTTAATAATTAAATAATTTTATGGTTTATTAAAGTAAAATCTTGTGGGGAAAAATGCTACAATATGATAATCTCAAATACATTTATTTTCACTCTGAACAGTTAAACCAAAGTTGTCGTGCTTAGCACAAATTAGAATTCCAAAAATATTTATAAGGCATTTTGATAAATAAAATTGTGGTAATAAAGCAACCACACTTAAAATAAGTTTAAAATGAAATACACTGTAAATGACACCTAAATAGAGTGCAAACTGCTGATGAACTTGACAAATTAGTGTCTTTACTTTTGTACAATATGTCTCTCTCCAAATCTGTCTGTTTTTTTAACATGCTACAAATCACATTTCATGTTCACCTCTTAATGAGAGACTTGGGCCTGTCTCTTAGAAATGATCAAATCCTGTCTGGGTGGAAAGGGGGAAAGGCTCACTCTTAGGGAAGCCTCCAGTGATTCTCTGAGTCTGCTGCGAGCTTTGGTCTCAGTAAGACTCCAAGACAAGTTGGAGTCCAAGAAACAACGGCTGTCCAACGGCTCTTTTATTAAACTCCGTATTGGACCGAGTACAGCAAGAATGTAACGGCGAAGCCAGCTCAACTCAACTGAACCAAAACAACAATATCCCCATAACATAAGTTTTGACCGAAATAGACCGTTTTAAAGTTAACGTTATTAACAGAGAGAACATTGGTACGTCTTACCATCAATCAGATCTCCTAGTAGCGTTTGCCCGGGAAACTGCAGCAGCGCGAGACGTGGTGCATCAGCAATTAGTGACACTCGCAAGGAGGTTAAAGGTCACGTGTCCTGGTGCAGCAAAAAAACACCCAATCTTCAAAATTCATTTTATTATTAATATTATTTATTATTTGTTTTTAATGTCCTCTGATGGATTTGAGTTTATTCACATGCTCAGGTCCACAGGTTCCGAACAGATTATTTTTTTACATTACAAAATAATTCCACATCAGACCTGAAATTGTACAAAAAATACAGATCAGAGTAATACATTTTGTCATTTGATTACTGCAAAATACTCAAAAAAATGTTTATGTTTTATAACAAAAATCTAATGTTTTGAGACATTAGATTAAAATCCCCCAAAGAAGCAAAGGCAAGGTCAAACCAGTAAGAAAATTGTAGCAAAAAATAGGAGAACCTTACTTAAAACTTATACAGTGTTCCAAACACCTTTTGGCCATATCACAGGCATTGTACTTCCAAAGGTTATACCTTCTTTTCATCACTAGATGGCATTGATGGCACTGATTTGGGGTCTGTTAAAATATACTGAAAGTCATTATAATTTGCCTCACAAATGATGTCATAACCCTTGTAATGCTCATTTAAAACCAGAACTATCACAACTAATAATGAATAGTCTAACTATTAATTTAGCTTTTTAAACATTGAAAAAAAAGTGTATTTTAACATGACTTCCTTCTCGTTTTCAATATCTGTGGCCGTAGAAATGATTGAAACATCTGAATTCAGTCAGCTCCTATGGTGCCTTTGTATTTATCAAATATCCTCTTTCTAAAATAATGCACTTGGTGTTAATGGTTCCCTGGCTTACTTTAGTCTCAAAGGTGTTGTTTCGGGAGCTCACGGAGCTAAGTGTTCTCCCAGGGACTCAGCATTAGGATGTGAAGTCAGCAGGAAGGAAATAATGTGACAAATATGGTGAAAAACCATCCCTTTGAAACCCACAGAGAACATCAAGCGTACAGTTTATCCTCACTGAATGGAAAAAGAAATTCTGTGTTTTCGGCAGAGGAAACCAAGAGATTCCAAAGCACCTCTGAGTGCTCTAAAGACTACTAGAGAGGAACCACACAGCTTCTTGTGCTTACTTTTCATTACCAAGTTTAGAAATGGAGTTTTCAAACTCTAAAGCCTGCTTAAGGTTCACACCTCTATGTTTATTTGGTGTGGACCAAGAGAAACAGCTGAAGCATTGTTGCCGTTTCCTCGTCGTTCTCACCACACGGATCGCTTGGGTCCGCACTAGTTAAAAATACAGCCGTGTGACGTCATACGTATGGAAGCTTTTCTGTAGGAATGTTCGCAATTTATATTTACATTTCCCAAAACATGTTTAACATTTGTTGTACAATGAAATTGAAGTTATATCATTTAGATTAGCCCTTTACAACATTAGCCTTAATATGTAAAATACATACTATTTAAATGCTTTATAAGTAGTGCAATTAAAGTGCAAATTTATAACCCAAATTCATTTGATATGTGTAACATGTCCAAGCAAAAATAGTATGAAAATGATAATTTAATGCATTTTAATCCAACAATTAGAAGATTGCATTTCCATTATGTCCGTGGGTTATGTGTAGCAAAATTCAATTGCAGAAATATTTAAAATGTTTAAGCTTAAATTTGCAATAAGATTAGAATGTATTACACTTTGCTTATTAAATTTGTTTGCTTGTTGTATCAGTTTAAATCAAAATGCCAATTGATTTCAATAATCAACATTGATTGACGGAGAACAGCTATATAAAGTGGTGAAACACAGTTTGTTATCCTGTCTTTCTCAAAAGCCACCACATGGGGGAGTAGATGCTTCGTTTGAATTGGACAGCATTGTTATCTCCAGGGGAGTGAACACCTGGTGTGGCGTTTCCTCCTCTGGATTGAAGCAGTGACTTAACGTAATTATTTATTTATTTTTTCCACAGACCAGTTTACATTAATTACATCAAGACAAGGCAGTGTTAAAAGGAAAGAGGGAGAGGATAAGGGATTGGAAAAGCTGAGGGTGAAAGGTTAAAGAGTGAGAAGAACAGGAAGAATACCTACCTGAACATACCATAGAAGTTTGTTACAGTTCGTGCAGTGCCGTTTTTGTTGTTGGTACATACCTACACACATTTATACTTGTGTAAATATATTCAGGGAAACGTTGAGCACAGGGAACTTCTCTGCAATGGGCTCCTAATTTCAACCATACGCCCTCTGTGAAGCCCTGGTGCCAGCAGCACAAACAGGGCTGACCATGTTGATAATGAAGCAGCTTGTGTTGTCCTAAACCATCTGGAGCACATGAGGCAAACTGTGGCGAGGCTGCCCAGCGAAATTAAACGCGTCTTCCTCCTGGCCACATTTGGCATGCTAGTGCTGCCGTGGGAGCCAGACTGCATCCTGGGTAAACTCCATTCCATTGTCATGACAAAATTTTAATTTCTGCTCACAGACATAACACCATAGACGGCTGTCAGATCAGCAATGGCACAGCACTGGACTCATGCTTTTATAAAACTGGCATTGATAAATGAACAGGATATGAAAGTTTACACTCTGCCTGATGGGAAGATTCACAAAATCATATTTAATTTACAACCTGAACTCCTTTCTGGCCTTGGGTCACTCCCCTCTGGGACTCCCACAGCTGGTTTTTGGATCAAGTATCAAGAATTGAGATTCCATGTTTCAATATCCATGTTATACGTTTTTTCACGGTATACCGATACCATAACTCTTCACAGAAAGGTTCCGGTCTCAAGAAACCAGGAAGTGTAGGTAAACAACCATAGCATTGATGCGAAACCTGGATCTACTGCCACAATATTTAATCATTCATGTTGAAAATAAATGTTGAATTGATGAACTGGACTGCGCTCAATTGAGTCAAGCCGTCCACGCCTCGCTGTAGCGGTTTGTTTTGATGCGCGCTAAGGGAGATTACGGTAATGAAGAGAGGGACATACAGTGAAATAAAACGACTTTTTCTCTCTGCTTAATTCTAGCACATGTTTTTTAAACCCTTCTGTTTTTTTGTGCTTGATGTAAGAAAATACTTATTTAATAAAGAAGTAAAGAAAATGAACACTGTTCATTATAAAACACTGCATAAACAAAACATAAGCGGCGGCTCATTAGTGCACAACATTACTTCATATCCACAACACAACACAAATCAACTTTGCACGCATAACGCTATTGCAAATCAAAAACGGCTCTTGCAAATCCAAAGATGATTTGTGTTGTGCACTAGTCAATCCACCAGGTTACCAAGGAACGGTGGCCCATAACTGAATTTTTTAATTACAGTGGTACCCCAAGATACGAAACTAATCCATTCCAGGGTGGCATTTGTATCTCGAACATTTCGTATCTTGGAGCAAGTTTTACATGTAAAACGCCTAATCCGTGGAACGGCTCTCAGAAACAACAGTATAAGTCGATAAAAAAAATAGAAAACCAGAGAAAAATCAAGTTACGTTTTTTTAATCCTTAAATCTACACATTGTTAATGTAATAAATGATAATAAAACACAATCAAAATACACAATACAAAAAAACATTACGGCACTACGTATGAAAGTTAACTTTCTCGAGATATTTCACAAATTACAAACACCAACACAGTTTCAAGCACAAGCGCAGACAGATGGAGAGACGCCTCTGAGAACGCGTCACTGGGTTTCTCTAAGTTGCGCTACAGAACAGCACTGTCCACTTATAAATGTTATTTCTGTTATAACGTATTGACTCTAACATTTGTTATAGCACATTATTAGTAGTAATCTATACGTAATGTTTCTCTGTGTTGTTGAAGTGTTTTGAAGCGCAGCGTGACGTCACGACATCGAGAGGAAAATACAGCAGAACTGCTTGTAGTTGTTCGTATCTCAATTTTTTTTTTGCATCTCAAAGCAATAAATTGCTGCGAAACCTTTCATATCTCAAACATTTCGTAACTTGAAGCATTCGTATCTCGGGGTACCACTGTATATTGACTTATAAAAGCCAACATATTGTTTTTGCCCTTCTCCTCCTCCTTGCCCATTCAAGCTATAGTCACCAAACTCGGCACCTACATCTATTGGTGTTCTGAACGATTTGACCTACCGTTTCCCTAAAAATATAAATAAAAAAAAAACAAAACAGCCCAAAAATTGTCCAAGTCATTCCTTATCCGGTTGTTAAGTCTGATGTCGCTTCCGGATCCTGGCTCTCCACTCTCTCATTGACAGATAATGGTAGCAATAAAGGATAGAGTCAAAGTGTGTTAAAAAATTAAGTTAGTGAAGTGGAAACAAAAGTTAAAGGCAGGACACCTTTGTGTCACGCCGGGAGTTTCTCCTCTAACTAAAGAGTAGCAGTTTGCACTTTATACAGCTTGACTCTAATCTTTATCACGACACATTATTGGTAAATGTTATTATTTTGTTGTCTTCGACTCTTGTTCTCTGGAAATGGTGCTTTATTTGAAATATTTACTGTGATATTCCAGTTACATTTAATTTGCATCTTTGCATGAAAACATGCAGTGAGCTGCATATTGAGTTTGTTTGTGTTGTTTCCTGGAGCCCAACTTTTGTTGTCTTTCAGCCCAACCTCTATTTCAGGGCAGTTTCCAGGGCATTGGAGGTTAGTCAATTGGTAAAATGTGAAATTACATTTATTTGCATAAATATTGTATATAAAAAGTATACACTAAGTTGTATTTTTATTTTACATTTTAAATCTGTACAATATTTTAGAAGTATGCCAGTTTTAGACCTGAAAAAAACAAACAAAAGAATTGGTGTCTAACGTGTCAAGAAATTATTTTTATTTTTTTCTCTGACATTCAGAATATATTTCAAGTTGAAAATTATATTGAAAGTTAGAGTATTTACTATTATTTGAAAGACCATAATCCAAGCAGGCTGCTGTATGTCTAGTAGCTTAAAGTTGCTTTTTTTAATGTTTCTTTTGGTTTGTGGAAGCGAATTTAGAAAAATCTTTTCTGGCTCAACTCTATATTTAGAGACTTTTCTTAAGTACTCTCTTTCTTTATCGATGAAGTAACTCCATTGCTAACTTTTGGGGAGAAGTACGGTAACTACTATTCTGTAACAATTACTAGTAACTGAAACATGACCAACCCTGGTGATATCGCTATTGTGCCTTATCCATAACTTCTGTAGCTCTGGGAATTCTTCAAAGAAATTGTAAATCCTAAACAAGATGAGAGGGAACTGGAATCGGAGCATTAGGTATGATGCTAATCGACTAAACAGGAGGCGGTGCTAATGATGATGTGATCACAGCAGCTCAGTGCACTTGAAGCATCCGTTACAGATGATCTGCTGCTCTAATGTCCTGTGAACAATCACAGCATGCCATGAATGTGCCAAACAATAGCTAGCCTGAATGTGAATGATCCTTGAAAAAAATAAAAACACTTTCAAGTGGCGTTTGTGATGTTTGAATGTGATCTGAATGATCTGAAATGTCCTGCTAACACGGTCATTGCAGTTACGCTAACAAGTCCTGTCAACAAACCAGTGAAGAAAATGTTGATTTTGACATTCTCATTTGATTTGTTGATTTGTTCTCATTTAGATTATCTGTGATTATTCATTTTAACTCGGTTGTGTGATTCATGATGTGATTACATTTAGATATCACAATGTTAAAGAACGAAGCTCAACCAGGGTGACTGCAAGTAGACTACAGAACTTTCACTCTTGGCAAAATTGTGGAAATAAAAGCTGTTTTAAACTAAAGACAAACGGTTGTGTTTGGAACCATTTTACATTATATTACCAAAATGTTCTGGATTTTGAAGGATATGATCATGTTCTTAATCCAGTGGCTATAAACAAATATTACACAAGTTATAAGGCAATTAAAATGTGAAAAAATGCACCATCCTCTTTCATTTTACAGAACCCAGTGCAATCAGTGCCATCTAGTGATGAAAAGAAGGAATAACCCTTGGAAGTAACCCTTGTGATATGGCTTGTGTTTTTCAAGTTCTGGCCCAAAACAAAGCACAATGGCACTGTTTCCGTGCTTGGAACAGTGTACAGTGGTACCTCGAGATACAAATGCTTCGTGTTACAAAATGTTTGAGATACGAAAGGTCTTACAGGAAATATTTTGCTTCGAGATACAAAAAACACCAACTGTTCTGCTCTATTATCCGCTTGTTAAATCTGACGTCGCGCTGCGTGCTTCCGGGTTCTAGTGCTCCTTTCTCCCATTGCAGACAGTGCTAAAGGAAGCACTAATGTTTGTTAGCGCAAGTTAGAGAAACCATGTGACGCGTTCTCAGAAGCGCTCTCTCCCGTACACTCGGTATTCTCTGCGCTTGAGCTTGAAACCGTGTTTGTTAGTAATTCGTGAAATATCTTGAGAAAGTTAACTTTCATACGTAGTGCCGTAATGTTTTCTGCATCCGTTCCTCCTCCGACACATCGCTTCACTCTCAAGGTAAGGTTTCACATTTGTGTACGTATTACGTATTTTGCTTGTGTTTTTTTTATCATTTAATCATTTTATCATTTGAGTTTTCCATGTTTTTATCAACTTGTACCATTGTTTCTTAGAGCTGTTGCACGGATTAGGCGTTTTACATTTAAAACTTGTTTCAAGATACAAAAGCCACCGTTGAACGGATTAATTTTGTATCTCGGGGTACCACTTTATAAGGTTTAGGAGCATTTATTTATACAAAGTTTTTACCTTGTGTTTGCTTTTTGGGGAATTTATGATTTTTTTTGTTATAAAACATAACTGTTCGTTCTCGATTTTTGAGAACTCAATTACCTTTATAGTAATAAAATGACAAAATGTAATAATCGCATTTGTATTTTTTTGTACAATTTCAGGTTTGTTGTGGAATTATTGTGTATGGTTGTTAAAAAAGGACATGTGAATTTATCGCTTTTACAATGTAATGAGGAAATATCCTTCATCGGAAGTGCTGTTGACACCCGCTGTGTGGATTATAATGTTTTTATTGTGTAAACTTTTGAAGGATTTTTTCGACTTTTACTGGTTTTCTACACACTCAGAAAAAACAGCTCCATGAGGCATGTTTCATACTTCATATGTAAGTCTAACTCCAATTTGGTTCCAATTTTACAGGCATTTAAAAATTGATCAAAAACGCTCTCAGGTCTTAAAGGTTTGAGCAAAATTGGACATATACCTACAATTTTGCACCCTTGTGATTTTATTTATTTCAATACCTTTAGAACTAATTATTAAAGCTCCAAAAATGGTTTGGTACCCTGCGTGACCCTTGACCCTCTTGAACAGGCGAATCCAATCAGGAGAAAGCATTTAAACGAGGACAATTGTTTGTTTCTCCTTCTTCTCTAAAGATTGGCACCATAGGAGCCTCAAAACAATGATTATTGCACCTCGTTGCTTAGGGGACTGATACAGAAAGCTCTCCGGGATTTAAGCTCTCAGTTACAGAACATTGTGAAGCACATTTCATATTAATGCCTGAAGTGGCAAACCAAGAAAAATCTCAGTTCAACAGAGGCACAGGATGGTGAAAAGACTACAACATCATCTTGCTGCAGATAGTGTCCTTGTGCATTGTTCAAATATTAAGCACACACAAGGAGATGCTTTATGGATGACTGATGCGGAAAAAGCCCTTTCTCAGCTAGTTTTATGGGGTATTTAGCATTTATTTGGAAAAGGAAAGCACAATTTCCGCTTAGAATTGAGTGAATATTTGAGTGTTTAGTGGTTTTTTTTGGAAGCGTTTGGAAGTATTTAGTGAAATCTTAACAGTACATTATTTCTGATTGGAAATGACACATTTATTCCTCACTGTGTCTAAATTTAAAGAGATTACTGAACCAAATAATGTTGTAATGCACTTCTATGTACCACTATGGTTAAAAATATCACCAATCTTGAATACAATCCATGTATTCTATTGCTTTTGGAAAATAATCACTTGCTCCATCAGCCTCTGAGCATTTCAGAAGCCTGTGAGCTTTGATGAACTACATTTGCATCATCTCCCCTTGCTCAGTCATCGGGGAATTTGATGAGGCCTTTTGAAATATGTGTCTTGAATATATTCCTTTCACAGATGGGAAAGACATTTGTGGTGTGATTTTTCAAAGCTCATGCATTCATGCAGATGCTCCTGCGAGCAGCAGTTGGAGCACACTCGTCTGTTCAATTGTGTGTGTGAGAGAAAAGAAATGGTCTTCTCTCAAAATCCCTCTGTCTTCTAATTACACCAAAGGTTTTCACTCATTCAGAAAAAGAGGACTATTGTATTTTTAAAGGGGGCTGGTTCTGTTTTTGAATCTGGAAATCAAAGTCCCGTGCTGAGGTTGTTTCATGTTGAGTTGTGATGGGATGGCGTTGTTTTGTTCTCTCCTGCAGCTGCTAAATGTTCTCCTTACTGTTCCCAGGCTGTAGTCTCAGCTCCAGCACTTGGAAACAAAAGCAAGAGCTTACATCTTACCCGTGTAAATCCCAACATGAGCATGTATTGAAGTGACGGTCCACATCTCGGCTTTGCAGAAATAATAAAAGCAGCTAGTTCATCTCATGTTACCAGTGTTGAGGAAGTTACTTTAAAAAAGTAATTAGTTACGCATTACTAATTACCTGATTACATTTGTATTTAAAATACTGTGTCTGAAAAGTAACTTAATTACTCAATAAGTATTTTAACTAAAATCAAACTTTGTAAAAACTAATAAAATAAAAAATAAAAATATTATATTAATATTAAATATTAAAATAAAAATAAAAATAGCCTTTTAACATATCTTAATTCAATTTTAAACACATTCTTTAAAAACTACATGCATTACTGAGAAACATACCTCCTTTTCATGTAAGAAAAAAATCTGCAACATAACTTAACATAACTTTCAACTTATTAAACATGACTTTATTTAACGAACAAAATTGAAATCCTGAAACTTCCTGAAAGCCTCTATTTTATGCATACTGTACGCACTCATGATTCAGCAGAGAAGGTGTCCGTGAAGTTCTTGTTTCACAAACGTAAAGTAATGGGAGTATTTCCACTTTGAAAAACAGACACTAGCCTCAGACGAGTCCGACATTTCCATAGTGAGCTGGAGCGAAATCACGGGGTGCACGCGAGCGTAACGATTTTAATGCGACCGTTTGTTTTTAAATTATTCATTCATTTATTCATCCCTTTGTTTATTTATCATCCAACCCGCTTATTCCCATTTTCGGGGTCACAGGGATCTGCCGGTGCCTATTTCCACCGCACCGAGAGGCAAGAGGCAGGGGAGTCCGTCGCTGGGCTATTTTTAAATTAATCTAATTCAATTAATAACATTAAATAATGATAGTCGATAGAAAGTATTTTAATTACAACAAACACCTTTTATCCACTCGGGATGGATTTAAAACCATCAGAATATGATTTTTTTTGTTGTTTAAAAGGTTAAAGTCGGGTAATGGATATCTTTGTTGACTAATTAATAACCCTATGAAATACACCCCCCACTTATGGATTTTTGCCACATTATTTCTACATCATGGTTCTGCCTTCCATCTTCCCCAA
Source organism: Danionella cerebrum (assembly GCA_007224835.1). Taxonomy (NCBI): domain Eukaryota; kingdom Metazoa; phylum Chordata; class Actinopteri; order Cypriniformes; family Danionidae; genus Danionella; species Danionella cerebrum. Next base: position 243,380 of record SRMA01025749.1, read on the forward strand.
ACCTTGGGAAATTATTTTTATTAGTGTCTAAACTGTGAAAGACTTCATGCTACTGAAGAGCCCATGCTACCACCACTACCATTGCTTAGCGCCTCAACATCCCTTGAGATCGAGGACAGACTGGAGAGAGCTGGCATCTGACTGTGTGCCGCATCCCGCTCCCATCTGCTTAGAGCCAAAGAGAGGCAATGGATGGATCCGCAAGAGTTTATTTCCTCTCCTTATCCCACGCGCTCCTTACCTCACAAATGCTTCCCACCATCTCCAAACCCCCACAGCCACTATGCTTTCCAACAATAAAGAATGGTGGGAGTCGGAATCAACATTTGTGTGTTGAAGCCTAGAAGCAACCTCCCACTTTCCGGTTCCCAAAAACAAGCGACTTCCCACAGACACCCAAAAGTGCTCAACTTCAAAAAACGTTTATTTTAACACCCAAGCTGTGGGACTTTAAGAGTATATTTCTTATCAAATATGTGATATGGAAAGTTATGCAGTAATTGATTAACATTTATCCAAAATTTTTCATTATACATTTTCTTCTATATAGCTTTTGGCTTTACTTGACTTTTGGTTCCCATTGTAAAACCCAATTGCTTCCCTACTGGCAAAGCAGGGGCAAACTGAGTGAAAAACAAACTATTTAATGAGTTGAGATACTTTAACGCAGTGGTTGAGACACTTTAACGCAGTGTTTCTCAAACTATGGAGCGGAGAGCTATTGCGGCTGGGGCGCGAGGTCAACGGGATTCAATGAATTAATCAGTTAATTCACTGTAAAATATTTCTTCCTTCTAAATTCTATTGTTATGAATGTTTCACCGCATGGCAAATTAAATCAACTCCCCCCTCTCACAAAATTAAACACACTGAAATAAATGAGCAATGGTAATCCTTTTTGTAAACTGAAGTAGCCGCATTATCAGTGATTCCATCTACAAAATGAACAAATATCTTACCCTTAGTACTCCCTGCACACACCGGTGTGTGTGGCCATTATAGCTTCTGTTTTGAATCCACACAATCCACTTTTACTTCAAATATAACGTGCAGGTTTCAAAAATGTTATTAATTTTGAAATGTTATTATGAATAATTTGCAAGTTAATTAATTTTTAAATGAGATAAAATGCATGATCGGAAATGTGATCAGTTTCGTTTTAGACCCTAATTCTGTGCCAAAAGTGCCATCTAGTGGTGAAAAGAAGGGGTAACCCTGACTTTGGAAGACCTGTCACAAGGGCTCTTTTGGTCTCAAAATTCCGGCACAAAACAAAGCACAATGGAGCAAAAGTGCTTGGAACAGTGTATAAGGCTAAGGAGAGAATTTCACATTGTTTTGACCTTGTCTTTGCTTTTTGGAGGAATTTATGATTTTTTATATTTTGTCTCGACACATTAGTTTTGTTATAAAACATTACGTTTTGTTATAAAACACAAAAAAAGGCAATTATTCTTTTTGTACAATTCCATGGTTGTTGTGGATTTTTTGTGTAAAAATATTAATTAATTTTTTTTTAAAAAAGAAGCTTTGGTTGCACAAAAAAATGCTACCAAGCATTGGTACAAAAAATAGTTTTAAAGGTAATTTATTAGAGCATGTTGTAAAAAACTCTGTTACAAACAACTTATAACAGTTAAAAGGTCGGTGAATGTTTCAGAGCCAGAGAAGTCTCACGAAAACACTTTTATTTTAGCTTTGTTCTTGTGATAAAACTACTTTTATTTTCTCAAATTGTGAGCTGAACTTCTACATGTAGCCGCACATATTTTTGAGCTGGTTTCATAACAGCACAACCACTTTATTGATGTAGCTAGCGTAAATTATACCCTTATAGACTAGCTAAGCTATTTAGATATAGATAATTATTTAAAAAATCAGGTCACTATTCTGTCTGGGCGATAAAGTGGGGAGAAAAATCACTGCTCTAATTAGTTTACACAGGAGGCATTGTCCTGTTCCAGGATCATTCCGCCAACGATTTAAAGCGACAGGACTGTGGAGAGAGGCTTGGAGCAGGTGCAGTAGTAAAAGCATCTCCTTCAGCTGCCTGGGGCATGACTGCTGGAGCCAGGATGTTGTACGTCCTCTGAGAATGAGGAGAGAGCTAAGCTCAAGAGCTTCCCGACAGATGCCTCCAAGTCATACTGTAATAACTTAAAACGTGTACAGCGCTTGTGCAAAGGTTCATGCTTTAAAAATTTACAGAAAGCACTCTTTGTGCAGAGCTTTGCATGAAAGTGTAAACTGAAAATAAATAAACTCACATTCTTTTGGCTATTTGAGTAATGTTGGTCATTAAGCATGCACTTTAATAAGTACACAACAATATTATTGAACGATTATAAAAGTGCCTGCTCGTGTTGAGGTTTTTCTCCAACATTCCTTTCGCTTTTATCCATCTTTTATCCCAAACTCCCCTTAAATTGTAACTGTAGCAGTGTCTCTGATTGGTTGACTTGTGTTTTCGAATATTAAAATCTCTTTAATATTAACGACTCTGGAGTCAAGGTGTATGGACTAGAGATGCAAGGTTCGTTTTTAACTTACCCTTGTAAGAACATCAGTGTGGTGATCCTTCAGGTGCACAGCGTTTAACATTCTCTAGAAATTTATTCTTGATTTTTATTTTTCAGAACTTCAATTGCCATATTTCACTCATACAAGATTAAATTTCATTGACTATTACATTTTTAAATTATTAAAATGTAACTAAAACTAAATATATAATTAAAGAGGGCATCAAAACATGTTTTTGAAAAAGTTACTCATTTACATTAATGTATTTAGCAGAGGCTTTTATCCTAAACAACTTACAGTTCTTTCTGATGGGTTTTTAATTAATTTTTAGCGTAAATAACTTTAACTAGTTGCTACTAACTACGCTTTGAATTTATTAAATGACATCTATCTGAATCCCCCGCCATGATGAAATACAAAGCATATGAAGAGAATATTATTATAGCGTAGGGCTTACTTTTTAAAAACGTTCTTCCAATTTAGAGAAAATTTGTCTTCTGATCTCCACAGACGACTTCAGTTGAGATGAAGATATGAGAATATCCAACATGTGTCCCCCGTTCATCTTGTTTCAACACGTACACGGCCCTGTGTTGTTTCTGATTTGCCTTGAGGTTGTTTTTCGCTGCTCTCTGGTTATTATTTGACAAAAAGCCACAGGCTGATCCACTCCTGCTCATCTCCTGTGGTGTGTATTTACTTTGGAAGCCGATCATCAGCGCTAGAGTGTGTCTAAGATGCCAGCACTACAACTTCATTAGCCGTATTACTGTCAGAGAGAGAAGAAAGGCAAACAAAAGGCAAGGCGTGGGGAAAAGTGACACACGTGTACATTCAGCTCATGGCAACAACATCCTGTCAGGATGCAGGATTCATTCAATTTGGTGGGATTCGGTTAACTTTGCCCTTAAACAGCATTTCATGCACTCCTCGAGTGGCTCTGTGGAAACAGCACATGTCCCTCACAGTGGCGTTGTGTATTCCGTCGGGGTCGCTGATGGCTTGTAACTTGCTGAAATGAGTACGGTGCGGTGAAAGGAAACTCATTTTCACTGCAGCTTTAGACTCGCAGCTCTGCTCTCTGTGCTCGCTGTAGTGTAACATGTTCTGATGCTGTTTACATTGTGCAGAAGCTCTGAGAGAAAGACAAGATGATCTACAGCCTCCTGTGTAGAAACATTTGGAACCCTTGCAGGGAGGGAATAATGAAGAGCGATAAAACTCATACACTTTTTTTTCTCGATCTACTATCGGATGAATCCCCAAAAAATTAAAATTATGTTTGGAGTTTGGAAATGAACAGATAAAATCTTTTTGGAGATTTTTCCCAGAGCTCCTGTATGGCTTCACCATGCTCACCCCTCCCCCTACAGACTAATGGCAGCCATTTTATATTCTTCCTCTGATTGAGTGAAACTAACCTCGGGGTTACTTAACCAAACAGCTACAAACAAACAGAAATGTAGCCCACAATCAAAATGGCTACATCATCACAGGTGTAGGGAACTTATTGATGGTTATAGGAAGCGACTGAGTTCAGTTATGTTTTCCAAAGGGTGTCCATCCAAATATCGAATCAAAGCTCCAAATAATTTTGTCCAGCCCATATTTGCAGTTTTGTGTGTCAAATCTGCTTATTTCCTGCTTTTTTCTGCTTTGCTTTGGGATAAACATCTATATAGCAAAACATGGGTTAATGCAATGCTTTTCCTGTGAGAAATACTTGATTTTCTGAAAATATTTCTAGTGTGTTTACGGACATATTGGTCATGACTGTATTTTCCGGTGTTTTAGGGTTTGTTTTGAATTGTTCTACCCTTTTTTGTCTTTTGTCAATGCTATACGTTTCGTTTTGGTTGCATTGGTCACAGTTCCCTGTGGGACCATTTCCTATGTTATGTTTTGTGTATGGACCAAAGAACCTGTCATCAAACTTTGAGACATGGAACTAGTTTACTCCTCCCATACCGTTCTTATTGCTCTCATAATGCCTTTCATGACTGTTATTTGCTCTAAAGAGCCTGGCACTAACCACTGAACGATTCTGTTCTGTTCTCCCCTTTCGAGAGACAAAGTTCTGAGATCTCAGGGTGACAACGAAAGAGACACAACACAGAGTCACAGTTTATTGGAAGTTTCTTCATGGTTTTTATACATTTCAAATCAGTGCGTGTGAACAAAGTTCCACTTTTATAAGAGGGGGGACAGGTGACATCATGTACTTATCCGCACGAAATGCTGACTTCAGAATTCAGGAGACTTCGGTGGTAGTTTTAACTCGGGTCAGCCTGACCTTGGGCCTGTACACTCTAGAAAAGACTGTAAGGAAGAGACTATGAGTTTTCTGTACCTGAATGTCTGAGATTTCTATCACACCTCCCCTTGTGGTCAGTTCTGGAGGACCCCAGCTTTAGATCATCTCATATGGAGTCTGCTGTTGTAAGTGGCAAATGTAAATGATAGAACTTCATTTGTTGCACATGTTTAGGGAAACGTAAAATATTAATTTAAATGCAAAATACATTACGAATCGAATATTGCTACAGAAAAGCTTCCATACGTTAACAGGACATCCAGGAGTTTTGATTAAGGCAGTTATTGTAGTCAAAAAGAGATATTTTGATGTGTTAGCTGGATGGATTTGCGCCCCGAAATATGATAGTATGCGAAATGAAATGCAATTGAGGAGTCGGTGAGTCTTCACCATAGAAACCTGCAATAAACGTTTGGCTCCCCGAGACTCCAGCTGTGATTGGACGCAGCCAAAATGAGTACAATGCCCAAAGATATATATATATATAGCAGAATCACAATTTCGCGCTCCACTGAAAATTCTAATTTAGTCCAAATTTAACCGCGACAAGGACCGGATATTAACCGTCTATTGAGTACACCGAAATTAACAATCTACAATTCAGTTGGGAAAAGTCAAAAAGGGAATTTGACAACCAATATTTTTCCTGCTTGTCAGGAGGTTAAGGAAGTAAAATAACTGCTACTTGTTTTAATGGTCAAATTATGGAAATACATTATCACATTTAATTGTGATTTAATTGGTTATTCTTGGAATGCATATAATAGTTCAAAATACCTGTTTTTTCTACAGATTTATTTAAACTCTAGGCCAGGGGTGCTCATTACGTCGATCGCGGAGGTGCTACCGGTCGATCGCGGCGTGAAATTGAAACAATATCAGCCGATCATCGATCTCGTCACAGTTCAGTAAAGTTCGCTGCAGATTCACGGATTCGGTTTTCTCTGCTCAATAGCTCGAGACCAGAATGTTCTTAGTAAACAAATATTTTTAATCTGTGTGATGTAGCGGACAAACTACAAAATGTTTTTTATCAAAACAAGTTTCATTCGCAGAAACACATTACCGTCTATGATCAACTCGCTGACATGGAATCACTTAGGGACCGTCTGCAAATGACCAGATCAAAATATTTTTTACCCAGAATATGCTTCATAACTTCATTATAAATTGTTCTATTACAACCAAAATCAAGCAACACGCCACTCCTCACCTGCATATTGTACTGCACCACTCCGTTTCAATAAAAATTAGAGCATCATTTTTATTCGTGATTATTTGGATCAAAGCTCAATTGCTCCCATAAAAATCCCTCTATTACCATCAATTCAGGTCACACACAACTGTTCTAATGTTTAACCCACTACAACACTCATTTTGTCAAAATTGAGAAATTTTTATTTTTGCAGAATAATTGTATTTAATTAAATGTAAATAGTTAATTATTATGTGTGGTTTTGTAGCGGGTAGATCACTTTGACTTGGTCATTTTAAAAGTAGCTCTCAAGCTGAAAAAGTGTGAGCACCCCTGCTCTAGGCCTTTAGTGGCAATGCTTGATATATTACTTTTTTTAGAACTTTTTTTTAACAAATATTCTTTCATTACGATATACAATAATTCTACAACAAAACAAAAATTCTTTAATTCCCCCAAAGAAGCAAAGACAAGGTCTAAACAACATTAAAATTGTTTTAAAAAATAGGCAACAGTCTCTTAACCTCTTAAGCCCTGAGGCCTATTTTCCTATACTTTTAATTTTTAAGGCATTTCTCAGCTTTTACAAGGCCTAAACTCCAAATCTTGGTAGCAAAATGAAGATAGGTTCTTGGGGAGTGGTGTGGATGAGTTAATTTGACAGTCAAGAACACTGGGTAAGAGTAATTGATGTTGGAATGGCCAAAAAATGAACTCCGCCTAAAAAAAAAACACATGTTTCCTCCAATATCTCCTTATTTTACTTATAACGAAGCAAATAAACACAATCAATTGTAACCACTACATGTCAAGGACATCTGTAGCAAGTTTGGTGTCCATACTACAAGAAACTAATATTCTGTACAGGTTTTGATTAAACAAAGTTCAGGCGTAATCCATGTTGGCACAGTTAGGCACAATTTGGCACAATAATTGAAATATGGAAAAAATCTTGTCCAAAGCTTCAGCTACGTTCATAGTCTTCTTTTCTTGCTTATGGGACATGATTTCAGCAAAAAAAACTCCTAAAGAAACGCTGTAAAAGGGGGGTAGAAGCTCATTTACGCCATCTTGCTGCGCTTTTGGGAACCTTTCATTCACAAACGCTTTCGACGTCGAGCTTCTGCGTGTCCCTACCCCCTGACCATCTGTCCAATCCGGGAGCTCTATATATCGCTGGAAAGCTCTGATTCTATGAAAGCCAATGAGCTCAACCATTTTGAGACTGACGGGATCGCCGACGAATCACACGACGCGCAGCGTGGAGAGACCACCTCTTACGCACGGGGAGTCATTCCATATTTGGTGACGTCATGAGAGCACGGGAGCAACAGAAAAAATCCAAAATGGAGTTTCCGCGAAGCTATCGACCGGACATAACAACAAACAGACTTTTATCGCTATGGAAATAACTTTTTGTTGAAAAAACGGCAAAGGTAAGACAAGATTTACATGCTTGCTTGGTTTTCGCTGGCGTTTTTTCGGGGAACTTTCGCTCCCTGCTCTGAAATACTTTGGGCCATGTAAATGAGTTGCATTTCGCTGGATTCAGCTGGTTGTTAGCTTTCATTTGATGCCATGGTTTTGGTGTTTCCGTTTATATTGTGGATACATATCGCGCATAAACAAAAACTTGGTCATGAATTATACTCCGACTATGTTGTTGTTTATTTGTATGGCGTTCGAGCTGTGGTTAACGGATATGAAATTGAATTAGATACGTTTTTAGAGGAGTTTCCGCTGAACACAACCGTATTTAATATGTGTGGGTTATTCTCAGGGTAAGTGAGCTATGAGTGAAAATGTAACGGTACCGGGGACTCTCGGGCTTAAGAGGTTAAACCCTTATTACAGGTCTTGTACTTCCAAGGGTTATCCCTTTTATTCACCACTAGATGGCACTGATTTGGGGTCTTTTGGCATTTTTCACATTTTAATTTGCAATACGTTGTCATAACTCTTGTAACCCGGCAATATCAAAACTAATAACAATGAAAGATACAGATTATATTTACATTTAATCCCCACAAAATTGTGTGATTGGCACACACACCAGTCGTGCAGAGGCTTCCATTATTATTAACAGTAATAAGGATAAATTGTTTGTGTTATTAATATTTTTAAATGTGATGTCTTATTATAAATAATGATTTATTAACAGCATTACTATTATATAGTCTTTATAAACAAACCATTGCTTATTAACAAGAAGTGTTATCTGAACGTGTCTATGTTACATTTTTCCTCCCACCGTAGATTTTGTGCCCATCACTATTTTTGTCCCTTTAGGGGGTTCTGGGATTCTGTTCTGTTTTTCATTTTATTTATTTATTTTTGAATGGTTTGAAGCATTGGAAGGACACTGTGTGATGAATTTCTGGCTTTCCAAGCTCAACGGGGAGGCGTTGCTTTACATGCGGCTCCATTATTTGGCTATTTTCTATTTCTTTGCCATTTTTTTTGTAACTTAACCATTTGAATTCTGTTGGCATTTATTTCCCTGAGAAACCCACATCTGTTTTTCTTTATGTATCTATTTGCGCAAACAGATGGTTCTTCATCTGTCACGTTATAGAATTATTTGGTATTATATTATACTTTGTTTGAAACAAACATATGAATATTTGTTGAGGAAAGAACAGATTGTCCAGAAGAGGTCAAAGGAACCCTATCTGCTGCTGGAGACAATCTTCCACAAACCCCAGCGCTTCATCACAATAATCCCAACCTCTTCATTTCCTTTCTGCTCGGGGGAGTATGCGCTGTCGGTTCAGAGACAGGGTCATGTGTCACGTTGTCAGTGGTACTCAACACATTAGCCAATGAGGGCTGCTTTTATATTAGAAGCGGTTCAACTCACCACTGTTTCGCTTCAGCAATCCTCTGGCTTTTCTCTCACCTCTCATTTGCTTGAAGTCATCCTGTCCTGCTGACAGAATAATCCTTTCATATTCCCTCTTTTCAGTTCAGTGTCGCCTTCATTGGCCATTCGAGGAGATTTCTATTTACCGGCATGAACACAAAGGACAATGTATTCTCCTTGGGGATTTTTTTCCTTTGGGATGAAAAGTCCATCAGTCCAAAGCCTGTTTCCTATTACCCAGAAATATAGCTAATGTTTATGCATGACCTTGTGTTGGGAGGTTCTGGGTGCCCTGCTGAGGATGACTGAATGTACAGAAAGTCACTCTGCGATCGTTTGACAAGGTTATTCCTAGTAACAAGCTTTAAAGAGTGGCTTTGAGAGTCTGGAAACATGAGGTGGGTTAGAAGTTTAGGATATTTAGAAGTATAGGAAACACATTGGTCACTCTGTGAACGCTTCTTTGGTGCAAACAATGAATATTCATTCTTATTATTAGCCCCCTAAAGCCCTTTACACACCTATGCGTCATCAGTAGGGGTGTGACGCGATCTCGTGTGACGAGATCTCGCGAGATGTAATTTGGCGAGATTGCTCGTCGCATTAAAATTCTGTCTCGCGAGATCCAGCATGAAGCCAAAATGACGTCGGAAAATACAGGTATTACTATTGAAGACGCCCCAGCCACTTTCAAATCGTTTGTTTGGCAGCATTTTGGGTTCCCGGCAGAAATGATAAATGGCAAGAGAGTGACACGGACAATATGCAGACACTGTATGCAAACCATGCCGTACAGCGCGGCTAACACGAGCTCAATGCAGAGACATTTACGGCACTACCACAGCTCAGTACTTAAACCAACACCTGCACCTGCGAAAAAAACAACAACAAACCAGACAATGCTGAACACATTAGGACCTCAACTTCCACAGTCAAGCGCCAGAGCCAGAACAATAACAAGAGACATAGGTGTTTTCATTGCAGCAGATATGAGGCCATTTTCTGTGGTAGAAAGATAAATAAAAGTCTGCTGTCCAGGCATTCATATAATTTGTATTTTAGTTTCCTTAAAATCTTGTCTCGTCTCGATCTCGTGAACCCAATCTCGTGTCTCGTCTCGTCTCGTGAGCTGAGTGTCTCGTCACACCCCTAGTCATCAGCTTCCTGCGTTTTTCTCTTGCGTTTAAAAATGAGTCTACAGACCCTCTCCTGACCACTAGATGACGCTTCGATGAATAATTCACCCCATGCCACACAGTGGCACAGAAGCAATTCACATTGTGTGAGGCGCGTTTCAGGAGAAAGAGAAGAGAATGAGCCATCTCTTATCTGTCAATATTAAGCCAAACTATTCGTTTTCTGGAAAACAAACCACTGTTCTGCTTCTCTGCGAGTACAGCTCTTCGCTTTGCTCTCGAGCGCCACCTATTGCTGAAGACATGTGACCAAATGAGCCAAACACAGAGTCTGACGCAATTCTTATAAAAAAAAATGACAGCGTTCTTTCCTGCTGCACTGTAAAAAAAAAACGTAAATTTTACTGTAAAAAATCCAGTAGCACCGTAATTTTTTACAACATCCACTGTACTGTAAATGTTACAGATTTAATTATTTTTTTATGGATTATAACTGTGAAAATAATGATTTTGTTTTAAAAACAGTTTATACCATTAAAATTTTGCTATATTTACAGTTCACAGCTGTATATTTAAAGATTTATGTTGTAATAATAACAGTTAACTACTATATTTTTTACAGGTAATAACCATCTACTTTAAAGGTAAATATCTATCCCTTAAATAATTGTAAGCATAAAATATTTAATATGCACATTAAATATTATTAATGAATAAATAAACTTTTCCACAGATTTTATTACTGGACTTCATTTGCATATCTCCCTCGTTTCCCATGCGAGGGAAAGTAGACACATTATTACTTATCTGAGCTTCAAATATGAAATTTAGAACATCAGATAAGTTCAGCAACAATAAGAGATTAATACAAAAGAGATTTTTCAGTGGAAAAAAGGCCAAATAATATTTATTTACTACTGATTGAAAAATGGTATAGAAGTTTTTGAACAATGAGGGTATTCATTTTAACCCAGAAAGAGCATAAAAGCGGACAGTTGTAGAAGAAATGTAATGTCTTCACCCTTAAATCTTTTTAAGCATTTGAGTGGGTAAAATTTATGAATTATTTTAAAAGAGATTTAATTATATTTACCATGTACATTTACATATACACATGTGAGGTGTGGACTCGAGTCATTAATTTGATGACTTGCAACTAAATTTGAACTTGAACCCCATAGACTCGCGACTTGACTCAGACTTAAACCCCATTGACTCGTGACTTGACTCAGACTTAAACCCCATTGACTCGTGACTTGACTCTGACTTTATCCCCAGTGACTCGCGATTTGACTCTCGACTTGACTGATTTGATCCCCAATGACTTGGACTTGAATCCCATAAACTCACGACTTGACTCAGAGATGATCTCCAGTGACTCGTGACTTGACTCGGACTTGAACCCAATGACCTTCGACTTGTCTATGACTTGATCCCCAATGACTCTCGACTTGACTCTGCCTTGATCCTCAATGACTCGCGACTTGACTTGGACTTGAACTCCATAAACTCATGACTTCACTCGGACTTAATCCCCAGTGACTCACGACTTAACTCGGACTTGAACCCCAATGACTCTCGACTTGACTCGGACTTGATCCCCAATGATGTGCTACTTGAACCCTAATGACTCGTGACTTGACTCTGACTTGAACCCCAATGACTAGTGACTTGACTTGGACTTGAACTCCAATGACTAGTGACTTGACTCAGACTTGATCCCCAATGACTCGCAACATGACTTGGACTTTATCCCCAGTGACTCGCGATTTGACTCTCGACTTGACTGATTTGATCCCAAATGACTTGGACGTGAATCCCATAAACTCACGACTTGACTCAGACTTGACCTCCAGTGACTCGTGACTGGACTCGGACTGGAACCCAATGACCTTCGACTTGTCTCAGACTTGATCCCCAATGACTCTCAACTTGACTCTGCCTTGATCCTCAATGACTGGCGACTTGACTCGGACTTGAATCCCAATGACTTGCGACTTGACTCTGACTTGAACCCCAATGACTAGTGACTTGACTCGGACTTGAACCCCAATAACTCGCGACTTGACTCGGACTTGAACCCCAACGACTCGCGACTTGACTCGGACTTGAACCCCAATGACTCGCGGCTTGACTCTGACTTGAACTTCAATGACTCACGACTTGACTCTGTATGGAACACCAATGACACGGAAAGACTTGAAAATAAGAAAGAAGACGGCTACTTCGGTCAGAGGTGACGTATATAACGGACATTATAAACACAAAACATATCAAGGTAAACACAATAGACAAAAACGTTTTTTATCGTTTTTAAAGCTATATATTCTCACGGAACAAAAATAAACAGTTTGTTTATTATGTTAGATAGGATTCACTATGAAAAACCTCATAATACATTGTCAAGTTTTTTTCATAAAGCCTCAATCATGATACCCAAGAACTTTTCATTTGGCTACAAAAGTTATGGCTTTCCTAGTCCAGAACAAACAGTAGAAACAAGATCAGAAAAAACCCATTATAAATCTGCAAAAATGTAAACAATTCTGTCTTTTTCTGTCATTTTGGGACGCTGTGTGAACAATAAGCCAATAAAGGGCTGCAATATAACAAATAATGAAAATGTTATGGGGTCTGAATACTTTCCGTGTCCACTGTATTCTTTAGCACTGTATTATTTTCCATTACTTTACATCCATTACATATTTGCTTGTAGTTACACTTACACCAAATAAAGAGCCCTCATCAAATGCAGATTTCTCATTTGATTCCCTTTATTCTTTTCTTATTAAATCCAACTTGACACCATGATGACTGAAAGAATTACAATAATCTCTCAATATTTCTCATGTGGCAGTTGCATATAAAAATACTACTTTAACAGATCAATTAAACAATCATACTTTATACATTTACCCCATAAGAAACTGCAATAAACATTTACCGTGTGCTCCTTTGTGGACAACTCAATCATCAGCCATGGCATTATGCATTTTTTGTAAATGACTTGAAATGACAATTAAAAATTATAGACTTTTGACTTGACTTGGACTTGCGTTGTCCTGACTTGGGACTTGACTTGATTTGCAAAGTATTGACTTGGTCCCACTTCTGATACACATATAGTAGTAGTAACATACATACGCATTACAATGTGTATCAATATTTAATTAATCAGGGATAAATTTGCATTATCTGGGGCATACATGTAAATGTATTATTTGTTGTTATTTTTATAGAATCCTTTGCTTGATTTTTGGCATTTTACAGCTTGAAAAGAGACGGATTGATTGATTACTTTATTCTGACACTTCTAACAGCATCTGTACAGCTGAAGTATCATCTGTTCTGTGGATGTTTCTTTGGCTTATTGCTTCTACATCCCTGGTATCCTTTATTCTATAAATACTTCCAAAATAACCATCTTTTCTAAACTGGAAAGACTCCAATGTTGACATTGAAAGAAGCATTCAGCATCTAAATAAAGGTCTGGGTAGATTTCCTGAAGCTGCAGCTGCCATCAGATCCGCATCTGCTTTGTGTTGAGTGACAGGACAGCTTCATCTCCAGGCTCTGATCTTCAGAGACTGACACATGCAGCCACTAGCAGATGTGATGTCTTCCTTTGTGAGCCGTCAAAGCAGTTACTGTTTTATGAAACAATATCATGACAATGTGGGGCAGCACAGTGGCGCAGTGGGTAGCACTGTGGCCTTCCAGGTAGAAGGTTGTCGGTTCAAGGCTCGCCGGTGACCTTCCTGGAAGGAGTTTGCATGTTCTCTTGATTGCGTGGGTTTCCTCCGGGTACTCCGGTTTCCCCCACAATCCCAAAAACATGCGGTTAGGTTAATTGACTAATCTAAAATACCCCTTAGGTGTGCATGTGTGTGTGTGAATGTTGCCCTGCGATGGACTGGCGAACTGTCCAGGGTGTACCCCCGCCTCTCGCCCAATGTGTGCCGGAGATAGGCACCGGCAGACCCCGTGACCCCGAAAGGGAATAAGCGGGAATGGAAAATGAATGAATGAATGAATCATGACAATGTCTTATTTCCATATGAAACAACTAGTTTCTCACTAAAGTTATTGAGATATTTAATTATGAATCAAGTATTTGGATTTATATTTGTTTGTGTGAAGGATATGTACAATTTTTGGCATGTGGAATTGATAAGTGTCATGGAGGCTGCGAGATTATGGTTGTCAATGTGAGGGGATTAAGCGTAAACAAGCAATCTAAGCTTATTATGAAATAAACTTTCACAAACTTTCCTTCAACGGATATGTGTAAGAGATGTTAACAACAAAGTGCGTCAGAACCAAAAGAAATTATTTTGTTGACGAACCGTTTTCTTGTGACGACAAAGAGACGCTGACGAGCTAAATATGTCTTTGTTATGATGAAAACATGACGAGACACGCACAAGTTTTCGTTAATGAAAACGAGGGAGGACGCGGGTACAAGTTTAAAATGGCATGACATTTCTGCTTTTCATGATTCATAATATAAAGTATCCACCGCCGCTTGTTGTCCTCGTCTGGTCGTGAACACCACCGGACACGCTGCACACATTGCATTGAACAGAGCATGAGGCATCTGCTATCGCAACTCCATGGGTACATACACCAAAACTCTTTTTGAGAAAAAAAGCGACACCGTCAATAAAAGGGTTTAGTTGTTGGAAACGACACGATATCTGCTGCTAACACACTCAAGGAACTGTGGTATAACACACACAAGCTAATAAAGTTTGCAGCCTATTTTCAGCTGGAGTCATGTGCAAAACTTTAAGCTGGTAATGAATTTATACAATGTAAACAAAGACCTGGTGATCCTTCAGGTGCCTCTTTTTTTTCAACCTAGTTTGTGGCCACAGTGTGTTTCAGGGAATTTATTCTTGATTTTTGTTTTTTTAAACTTCAATTGCCATATTTTACTCATGCTTTTAAATATTTAAGTACATCTTCTTCCTCCAGTGCTCTTATTTTTGGCACATGTTTACTGTGGGTGGAATGGGCCCTCAGCTTTGATAGAGGGCAGGGTACACCAGGGAGTGGAGTCGCCATTCCCCTGCGGTTGGCTTGAACCTAGACAGGATGTGAACGGCTCCGAGCAACAAGAGTGCGCTCTGACTCCACAGGAGCAGTTGTTGGGTGAGGTAGTGCAGATGGCGGGAGCGAACACCACTTTGGTGGTTGATGACCGCCGTGCTGTCCATCCTGACAAGCACGTGGGACTAAAGCAGTAGCGGGCGAAAGCGCCGCAGTGCCAGTATGACTGCAACTAGCTCGAGACGGTTTATGTGTCACCAAGTGAGACTCCGGGACCAAGAACCGGATGCTCGATGGGAACCACACACTGCGCTTCAACATGTCTTGGAGGCATCCGTGGAGACGACCTTGCGGTGAGAGACCCTGCCTAGGGGTACCCCCATCCGAAGGAAGTTCACGGAAGCTAGCACCAGCCGTCCAGGTAATCCAGGACGTGGATGCCTGCCCGGGGTAGCGGGGCAAGGGCAGCCCGGGTCACCTTCGTGAAGGTGCGCGGGGAGAGGGACAGGCCGAAAGGCAGGACTCAGTACTGATAGGCTTGGCCCTCGAAACAGAACCTGAGAAAGGGTCTGTGATGCCGCTCTATCGTCACGTGAAAGTATGCGTCCTTCAGGTCGATGGTGGCAAACCAATCCCCAGGACGAGCGCATGGCAGAAGGCTGCGGATCGTCAGCATCTTGAATCGGAACTGGGCTAGGGCCCCATTCAGACGCCTCAGATCCAGGATTGGTCGCAACCCGCCTAATTTTTTGTAACCCAGCCGAATGGTCCGGAGGATCCAATGGCTGACCCCGGGAAGCTTCTGAGGATGATGGTGCCTAGCGCCGTGATAGGGTCCTTCTCAGGCTCTTGGCCGGAGGCTTGGACTGTGGCGGGGGGCACTCTCTTTGGCGTCTAGCGGGCGGAGAGGGTTCCACACCGAGCGTACTGGAACCGCGCTTGTTATGGTGCGGAACCATCAGCTCGCCCAGACCCTCCACCTGCTTCCTGATCGTGGAGACCTTCGACACAAAGTCGTCCACGGCGACGCCAAAGAGGCCATCTGTTACGGTCCTCAGTGAGCATAGACGCCTCCTCTAACCAAAGATGGCATTCCTGGACAACTAGCGTGGACATCGTGCGGCCAATGCTCTGCGCTGCAGATTTCATCGCACGAAGCACTAGATCCGTGGCAGAGCGCAAGTCTTGCAAAGACTCGATGCCGCCACCACTCTGGTGCATGTCACCAAGGACTTTGGCCTTGTAGACCTGAAAAGTCGCCATAGCATGCAAGGCAGTGGCAGCTTGACCCGCAGCCGAGTAAGCCTTCGTCATCAGGTCTGACGAGAACTTGCCGGCTTTGGAGGGGACACCTGGGCGCGATTGCCAAGCAACAGCGCTGTTGGGGCACAAGTGCCACGCAACAGCCTTCTCCACTCGCGGAATCGCGGTGTAACTCCTTAGCTGCAGCTTGCGCCAGAGTGGCGAAGGGGGAGGAGCTACAAACCCTTGCAGACAGGGGAGCCTGCCAGAATTTTGTGAGCTCATCATGCACCTCCGGGAAGAAAGGTACTGGCGGAGGGTGGGGAGCAGGATCTCAGCGCTTGCCGAAGTACCAATCATCCAGCAGCGACGGAGTCAATTCAGAGGGCGAGGGCACCTACAAACCGATGGCTATCACGGCTTTAGAGAGCATCGCAATAATTTCAGGTTCCGGTTAAGCCACAACCCCAGAGGGTGGCAGTTCTGACTCCGAAGACACCGAAGAAAGCGCCCCTTCTGATGCTGAGATGGATAGCAGATCATCAACAGGATCATATGGGGAAATCGGTGAAGCCGAAGCAACACCGGGATCCCCCATAGACCAGACGGGACGCACATCCGGAGCACAGGGATGACACGAGGGATTCCCTGACGTCACTTGCCCTGCGCCGCCAGCTGAGGCCTCGGATGACCCAGCCCGAGTAAGCGGACCGCCAGAAACCGAAGCCTCTGTGTCCTCTTCCTCGAAGACGGATCTCCTGTACCTCAGTGTGCGGCTTGGCAGAGCGTTGCAGTGAAAGCACTCACGCCTCAGGAGGGCAATGCAGGCGTGTTTAAAGCCCAAACACTCCACACATCGCTCGTGCCCGTCCTTCAACAAGATAAATCCATCGCAGCCAGGAGAAATGCAAGTTTTGCCCATCGCCATGAAAAATGGACGTGTATAGGACAAAACTGCGGATACTGACAGGCTCTAGCTGTGAATCAGAGGTGCCGCGATAAGATGGGCTAGCTATCTGGGCTAGCAGCAGCACATCAAGCGCAGAGGTAAGCAACCTTTGATATTTCAGCTTCTAAAGAGCGTCGAAATGCAACCACCATTCGCTCCGAGGAAGAAGGCAGGATGAGTGTAGAGCTACGCTCTGCTCTTATAGAGCAGTTGATTGCTAATCAACCTGATTGCTAATCAACTTCACTCGCAAATTCATTTGCTCGTTAAACGTTCAGCTCCACCCACTTTCAGGATGGCTCCACCCATAGTCGAGACCTCAACATTGTCTGCATCTCGACTGAAAGGGAACGTGTATTAGTAATGCTGGCTAACGTTTCATTGTGTAGCATTGTTAGATGTTGGGTGTGTGCCATAGAAACATGTACTTTGGCTCAAAAACGGCTTTTATTATCGATCGGGAGTGTTTTAAACTAAGAATTTAGCAGCATCTTTCAGCTTCTATACTTTTATATTTTATTCTGATATGTAGATGAAACAGTAGGCTTAGGTAAGGATTTGATCTGTTTTTAATCGCTCTTGCTCGTGGTCTGCTCATCATATCTGGCAGGTGTCAGTAATTTTGAGTAAAATCATTTCTGTGGTCCGAATTCCAGGAGGTGGCATGACATCAGGTCTCAGTCATCCAGCCACTCACAAACCATCTGGTTGTGTCGTGAATGACCGTTGTTTGTTAACCAGCAAAGCATTTGTGATGGAAGAGGAGGATCACAGAACATATCTTGTGATCCCCAGAGAACTGATGAGCTTTAACTTTGATTTTGTGATCACAGTTACATCAGTTTCCTGATAAAGATTCTTATGAATGTTCCACAGTGGACAAAGCCTCCTACAATGGAATGACCATTTCAAGGACTATGCAGATCCTTGTAATACGCTTTGTTTAGGGAAAATCGTGAAATCCTATAATCGTCTTTGAAAATTTGATTTCCCTCACTCTGGGGGGCTTCGCTGCATTATTGAGTTATTTCAGGCCCCCTGGGAAGCGGCTTTGCCTCATTCAGGTTGGAGATTATCGATAATGACTTCAGTAATAAAGTTGTCTGTGACCTTCAGATGAGTATTCCTTCAATATGGGAATAAATAAAGGCTGTAGCTAGAAGTAATAGACAATACTTACACATGTTCAATAACTATTTGTGTTGTCTAATCGGTATTGCTTGTAGTGTTTGATTACAAATACTTCATTTTATTATGTATAAAGGTGCATGAGCCTGTATTTAATAGTTTGAGTAAATTAAATGTCGAATATCAGCTATCAATTGATTGAAGAATGCCTCATCACTAGTTTGGTCTGATTGACATCTTTTCCCAGAATGCTGGCTTTGTTACAGTGCTCTTCATTTTCTGCACTGTTCATCGTGAATTATTGATTTTTAGAGAAAAGTTATAGAGGTTTTGTTTGTTTTCTCTATATGGTTCAGTCTTGTATTTCTGTTCATGTCTGCAGCCCAAACAATATTTGTTTTAAATGTTTTTGACCTTTTTAAGCAGGTAGGTTCCAAGATTGGCACCTTATATATAGAATAAATAAATAAATAAATTGACCATGATTCCATTAAGTTCAGATAAAATTGAAGGAGAAGAAGCTGCATTCAGATGTTCAAGAGCAGCACCAGCCCAAAATCTTTCTCCTTTACATGTCAATGAGTTGAGAAAACCCAGATTGTTCAGTTTTGACACATTCTGAAAAGGTTCCATGATTGTGCTGCAGAAAAGTAAAAACCTTTTAGCCTAAGCAGTGCCATAGTTACACCAGAGCATGCCGGAGCTTGCCCCTGAACCTTGGAAGTCGGTACCGGGATCTGTTTGATTGGCTACATCCAATTTTTTTAGTGTTTTGTAATTGTTTCATTTCTAGTTGCAGTGATGCTTGGTTGTCTGTTTCTGATGGACTAAAATATAAAAGAGGGATGAAAGTGATTAACAGACGCCTCGTGATGATGCAATGCAGCTGTAGCATAAACATTTGGGGTCATCCAAGAAGTAAACAGAAACAAGCTAACTAGCGATAGCAGAGACAGTCAAACTGTTACGTTTTTTTTTTTTAAACTTTAATATTAGCCAGACCGCAAACAGCTAAAGTTATAGATTGGGCCTATCATCAGTATGGCCAGCCCAACTTCCAAATGGACAGATGACACCTTTTTACAATGTGTGTTACGTAGTGGATGAGCTGCAATGCTATTTTTGTCAAAATATATCTTTCTTCACCTTTGCCGAAATACACTGTTGTATATGCGTAGCCGAATGAGACAGGATCGCTTAGGGACCAAACCCAAAATACCAGAAAAAAAGTCACTCTAAAATGTTAGGATTGGTTGATTTGCATGAGTGTGAACGCTGGAGCTCTACTGCTCACCAGACTAACTAAGCGGGAATTGTATTAATAGATCCAAACATAACGTTTGTAAACACACCTTCACTTTTAAGGACTAAAAAAGCTACAGATTTTCTCCCATTATTTTCTCCATTTCTGACGGTTCAGAGATTTCTCGCCGCTGTCATCTGTCTTGTGTTTGACAGTTAGAGAACAATTTACAAGTGCTGCATCAAATCCCAGCAATGCGGCATCCCATGTCTTATGAGACACTTGGCAATGTTTCAAAGCTTCAATGCGTCCAAACTCTTATCCTATAAATCAAAGCTCTGGTTTTTGACAGTTGATAAAACATATGTAAAGTTGTTTTTAATGTTTTATTAATGCTTTTTCTGTGGTGAGTTTGCTTTCACTGATCTGCGAGTCGGTGCTCGCGGAATTCAAGCTCAGGACCAGTTGAGTTTAGGATCCATCAATATTTCTGTATAATAAACCAGTGACAGCTCCATCAGTAAAAATGTAGAAAATTCTTGTGTGGGATGCCGAGATATGTAAACTTCTGTAAACTCGTTCTGAGTTTTCTGATCGATGTTGCTAATAACTATATACTGTATAGACATGGGGATGTAGCATGGTTCACGATGCGATATGCAACACGATAAAAAAAAGAATTAAAAAACTATTTAAAATAATCATTTGATTTCTGAGGTCGCACCCATATATTACATCACAGCTGGTCTCACTACTGTTCTGTACACCTTTCCTTTGATTCTTGCTGACACTCTTCTGTCACACAACACCCCTCCACCCACTCCAACCTGCCTGCACTCGTCTCTTCACCTCTTTTCCACACTCCTTGTCGCACTGGACTATTGACCCCAAATACCTAAACTCATGCCTCCACTCGTTACCTGTATTAATGAAACCTGTTTGAACTCATTTTCAGTATAAAAGACACCAGTCCACAACCTCAAACACTCACAGTCTAAACTCCACCAGGGCCAAAACTAGAGAGCTGTCAAAGGACACCCGAAACAAAATTATAGACCTGAACTGGGGAGACTGGATCTGCAATAGGTAAACAGTTTGGTGTGAAGAAATCAACTGTGGGAGCAATTATTAGAAAATGGAACACATACAAAACCACAGATGATCTCCCTCGATCTGGGGCTCCACACAATATCCCACCCCGGGGGCTCAAAATGATCACAAGAACGGTGAGCAAAAATCCAAGAACCACACGGGGGACCTAGTGAATGACCCAGAGAGCTGGGACCAAAGTAACAAAGGCTCCCATCAGTTACACACTACGCTGCCAGGGACTCAAATCCTGCAGTGCCAGACGTGTCCCCCAGCTTAAACCAGTACATGTCAAGGCCCGTCTGAAGTTTGCTAGAGAGCATTTGGATGATCCAGAAGATGACTGGGAGAATATCATATGGTCAGATGAAGTCAAAATAGAACTTTTTGGTAACAACTCTACTCGTCGTGTTTGGAGGAAAAAGAATGCTGAGTTGCATCCAAAGAACACCTTACCTTTATTTTACTCCATATTTTGCAAATAAATTCTTTAAAAATCGGACAATGTGATTTTCTGGATTTTGTCTCTCATAGTTGAGGTCTATCTATGATGAACATTACGGGCCTCTCTCATCTTTTTTAAGTGGGAGAACTTGCACAGGCAAGGGTTGAATAAACGTAATGAAAACAGGCAGACCGTTCCAAGGGTAATCCAGATGCGTAGTCAGTATAACAGGCATAAACGTAATATCCGTGAAGCAGTCCAAACAGGCAAACAAATCCAGGGATAATCCAAAAGACAGTGGTCAGAGAACAAGGCAGAGTGATACACAGACAGGCTATCAGAAGGGTAATAGAATAACGCTCGGTAAGGCAGGTAAACTGGCAATACTTCGCAAAGACCAAGCACATGTTGAGAGCTTATATGCTACCAAACAGGAAGTCACCAGAGAAGCAGCAGAGGGGTACTGAGTTAGTACTCCGGCGATGGCTCCCTCTGCTGGCTTGGCATTACAGAACTCCCCCCTCTACGAGCGACTCCTGGAGCTCGGCGTGGACGTCCCCGTGGTCGTGGTGCTGGTCGATCCGGTCTGGCTCTATGAAATTCCTCTGTGAGAGCCGGGTCCAGTATGTCGTTAGCGCTCACCCAAGATCTCTCCTCTGGTCCATAACCCTCCCAGTCCACCAGATACTGTAGTCGACCCCCTCTGCGCCGAGAATCCAGTAGCTCTTTAACCTTATATGCAGGTCTGCCATCATAATCCAGCGGAGGGGGTGGATCTTGCGGCGTTGGATCAGGGTCAGCCTCCGGATGGACCGGTTTCAACAGAGAAACATGGAAGGATGATGAAATGCGGTAGTTAACAGGTAACTCCAACTGGTAAGTCACTTCATTTATTCTCTTGAGAATTTTAAACGGACCCACATACCTGGGACTGAGTTTCTTACAGGGCAGGCGTAACTTGATGTCCCTAGTGGATAGCCAGACTCGTTGACCAGGCTGATAGGAAGGATGGGGGCGACGGCGACGATTGGCCTGAGTCTCCTGATACCGGATAGCCCTTTGAAGGCGCACGTGAGCACTGTCCCAAACTGTTGCGCTTCGTCTCATCCAATCGTCCACCGCTGGCACCGAAGAAGGATTGCCTGACCACGGGAACATGGGTGGTTGATAGCCAAGGGCGCACTGGAAAGGAGTTAAGCCTGTGGATGAATGGGTAAGTGAATTCTGTGCATATTCTGCCCATGGAAGGAACTCAGACCATCGATATTGTTCCCGACTGCAATAAGTACGCAGATAGCGTCCAATCTCTTGGTTTAGTCTCTCAACCTGACCATTACTCTGGGGGTGGTACCCTGATGTGAGACTGACATTGATGTCTAGTTGATTGCAGAAGGCCTTCCAGACCTGGGATGTAAACTGGGTACCTCTGTCGCTAACGATGTCCTCCGGTAACCCATAGATACGGAAAACATGGTTGAAAAGTGACATAGCTGTCTCCATGGCCGTGGGTAAACCCTTCATAGGGATAAGACGACAGGACTTAGAAAAACGATCGACGATCACTAGAACGGTCGTGAATCCATTCGAAGATGGTAGGTCAGTGAGGAAATCTATGGAGAGGTGGGACCATGGCCGTTGAGGAATGGGTAGCGGTTGTAGTAGACCAGACGGCAACTCCTTTGGGGTCTTGGACTCTGCACAGACTTGACAAGCTTTTACGAATGTTGAAGTATCCTCAACCATAGAAGGCCACCAGAAGGAGTTTCTTAACAACCTGAAAGTGCGTGAAATTCCAGGATGTCCAGCGCTAAGAGAGGCATGTACCCACTGCAAGACCCGTTGACGTAAACTCTGTGGAACATATTGCCTGTCTAGTGGGCATTGCGGTGGAGAAGGATCTTGGTCGAGCTCACGTTGAATCTCCTCCATGATGTCCCATGATATAGGTGCAAGAATGACGGTAGAGGGAAGGATGGGTTCTGGCTTGTACTTGTCCATAGTGGGATCAAACATACGGGAAAGAGCGTCTGCTTTACTATTTTTGCTGCCTGGTCGGTAAGTGACTGTGAAATTGAAACGAGTGAAGAACAGAGACCAGCGTCCTTGCCGTGGATTGAGTCGTTTGGCTGCCTTTATGTACTCCAAATTCTTATGGTCGGTGATAACTTGAAATGGATAACGAGCACCCTCTAGCCAGTGATGCCACTCTTCAATAGCCGCCTTCATGGACAGTAGTTCCTTGTTGCCAACATCATAATTTCTCTCAGCACTGGTGAGTTTTCGTGAATAAAAAGCGCATGGATGGAGTTTGCCTGGTTGTCCGTGACGCTGTGACAGAACTGCTCCGATCCCAGAATCTGAAGCGTCAACTTCAAGCACAAATGGTAAATCTGGATCAGGGTGTCTCAAAATGGGTGCCGAAGTGAAGCTTGATTTCAATACCTTGAAAGCGTGAGTTGCGTCCCCTGTCCAACATAGCTTCTTGGGTTTTCCTTTTAACAGGGATGTGAGTGGTGCAGCAATAGTACTGTAACCTCGGATAAAACGGCGGTAAAAATTAGCAAACCCTAGGAAGCGTTGCAACTCCTTGACCGTAGTGGGTTGATCCCACTCAGTAACAGCCTGTACCTTAGACGAGTCCATCTGTACTCCATGATGACTAACTTTGTACCCCAGGAAAGTTGTCTCTTGAACATGAAATTCACACTTTTCTGCCTTGACATACAGCTGATGCTCCAGCAAACGATTTAGGACTGCTCGAACATGTTGAATATGTTCACTCTCGGACTTGGAATAAATCAGAATATCGTCGATGTAGGCGATAACGAACTTGTTTGCAAAGTCCTTGAAAATTTCATTTATAAATGACTGAAACACTGCCGGGGCATTGGCTAAACCAAATGGCATGACAAGATACTCAAAATGCCCCTGGTGGTCAAAAACGCGGTCTTCCACTCATCTCCCTCTTTGATCCTAATAAGGTTATATGCGCTCCGCAGATCCAGCTTAGTATAGATGGAAGCCTCTCGAAGTTGCTCTAAGGCTGGTGGAACCAGAGGTAGTGGATACCGAAACTTGACTGTGACATTGTTAAGTCCTCTGTAATCTATGCACGGCCTCAGGCCTCCATCCTTCTTGCTGACGAAGAAGAAACCTGCGGCAGCTGGAGATGTGGAAGGGCGAATTAAACCTGAGTCCAGAGCCTCCTCAATGTACTTTTCCATGGCCTGGTCTTCAATACGGGACAATGGGTATACTCTGCTCCTGGGAGGCATGGCATTTGGAAGCAAGTCGATAGCACAATCCCAGACACGATGAGGTGGAAGTTGTGTTGCTTTGACCTTATCGAAGACTTCTGCTAGATCCTGGTAACAGTGAGGAATGTCGACCTTGACTGATGTCTCTGGGTTTTCGATACTGGCTGTACAACAACGAACAGGGTGAATGACCATACAGTTCTCTAAACAGCTCTCTGACCAACGAATTAACTCTCCTTGGTACCAGGAAATAGCAGGATCATGTGTTGTAAGCCAAGGTAATCCGAGAATGATATCATATTTGGGTGATTCTACAACGTACAGAATGATATCCTCCACATGAAAAAGACCAATCTGCAACTTCACGGATTGAGTCTGATGATGAATGCCATGGTCGATGAGAGAATCGTCTATAGCCTTGATCCGGATAGGAGGTGTGCATGGGTGAGTGGGGATGTTGTATTTCTGAATTAAGTCCCTATTGATGATATTCAAAGCGGCTCCAGAATCAATCATGGCTACGAGATCAAGAGACTGGGTATGAGTCTTCAACTGAACAGGTAAGGTAAACATCTGATTTCTCAACAACTGGAAGTGATGAATATTTACCCGAGGTGGGGGCTTGATCTTGCTAGGACAATGGACACTGTGGTGACCTGGTTCTCCGCAGTAGAAACATAAACGGTTGATCCGGCGTCGTGTACGTTCCTCCTCAGATAAACGAGAAAACCCGACTTCCATGGGTTCAACAGACGTTCTCTCAGGCACCAAGTTGTTGACAGAAGACTTGTGGTTGCCCCCTCTACTGGTTCGTTGTTTAGGTGTTTGCCTTAGCAAATTGTCAAACTTGATAGTCATGTTAACAAGCTCAGAAAAAGATAAGTCCTCTTGTCGACATGCTAATTCCGCCTGTAAATCAACATTGAGACTGTGGAAGAATGTGGCTTTGAGAGAGGTATCATTCCACCCACTTTGCGCTGCCAGGGTACGAAATTCAATGGCATAGTCCGCTGCAATACGTGACCCTTGTCTTGCTTGAATTAACTGCAATGAAACATCTCGACCTCCCGCAGGATACTCAAAAACCTCCTGAATTTGTTTCAAAAAGTACTCTGTTGAGCTTTTAAACTGAGCATCGTTCTCCCAAACCGCTGAAGCCCAATCGAGAGCTTTGCCTGATAGTAGTGTCATCATAAAAGCACATTTTTTCTCCTCTGACTCAAAACGACTGTGTTGAAAATCCAGATAAAGCTTTACCTGACGGATGAACCCCTTGCATTGGTCTGCAGAGCCATCGAACTTGTTCGGGAGTGTGAAGTTCACGGTGGATACCATGGGAGACGGGAGAGATTGTACGTAGTGCGTGAGATGATCGTTGACTGCTTGAAGTTTTGCAAGCTGTTCCTGATAATTCCTAAGCAACTCGTTTTGGTAGGAGAAGGCTGCTTGCAAACCAGAGACCTCCGCTGGATTCAGTGTAGGCGAAGTATTCTGTAACGAGGGCGCTGAGACGGTCTCAGAATCCATGTGCAGAGGTTTATTACAGACAGTCACAATAAACAGGCAATGGTTGAATAAATGTAATGCAAACAGGCAGACCGTTCCAAGGGTAATCCAGATGCGTAGTCGGTATAACAGGCATGAACGTATTGTCCGTGAAGCAGTACAAACAGGCAAACAAATCCAGGGATAATCCAAAAGACAGTGGTCAGAGAACAAGGCAGAGTGATACACAGACAGGCTATCAGAAGGGTAATAGAATAACGCTCGGTAAGGCAGGTAAACTGGCAATACTTCGCAAAGACCAAGCACATGTTGAGAGCTTATATGCTACCAAACAGGAAGTCACCAGAGAAGCAGCAGAGGGGTACTGAGTTAGTACTCCGGCGATGGCTCCCTCTGCTGGCTTGGCATTACACCCCACCGTATGTTGTCACTGTTTCATTTAAAATCCCTTTATAAAGTTAGGTGCCTACTTCGAAGGACTGTGTTTATAGGTTGTTTGTTTTATTTTGCTAAATTTTCATCCATAAATTCAATGCTTAAAGATATCAAATGGAATTGTAAGGAAAGCAATTGTATAACTCTACATGGTGGAAGTGTTCCAAAACTGGGAAGGTATCAACATTCCTTGTTGGTTTCCAGTTTTGGCGAATAACTGGTGAAGGAAATACTTCTGCCTGCCATCGTTTATTTGCACCGTGTTTAACTCTGCTCAGAAACACAAGCTAGGGGCAGAAGAGTGAAAAGATTTGTGAGCCCTCAAGGCCAAATGTGTCGACAAAGACGAAAATATATGCTAGAGAGCTCTGCACCTTGTGCTCAACAGACTCAAAATGCCTGACCCCACATGGAACTCAAGAATAAATACATAAGACCACTAGGCGTCGACATAAATTAACTGTTTGTGGTAGTTGCTAACCATCCAGAAAGTTATTTTAGTCTGCAATCTAAAGCTAATTTCCATGTTTCAAATTCATCTTGCATGTCTACGTTGTGGTTTCTGAACCCCGTAAAAGATGCACAATGATTCATATTTTATATTATAGAAAACATTCAACAGCAAATGAGAAA